>LZPO01000002.1:478797-531545 GCA_001675575.1 Neotoma lepida | reverse complement strand
ATGTGTCTGTATGTGCCTGTGTGTGCATGTACCTGTGTGTGCATGTGCCTGTGTGTGTATGTGCCTGTGTGTGCATGTGCCTGTGTGTGCATGTGCCTGTGTGTGTATGTGCCTGTGTGTGCATGTGCCTGTGTGTGCATGTGCCTGTGTGTGTATGTGCATGTGTAGAGAAGATAGAGAACCAGACCTCAGCCCAGTAAGAAAGCTGTGGAAGCATGCCTGCTCCTCTTCACTCCTGAATGGAGAACCATGGTTAAAGGAACTGGGATGTGGTCATTGCCCAAAACAGTTCAGCTTCCATGCCCACCGCTGCTGAAAAAAAAAATCTCCTTGGAAAGTCACACTTCCTCTTCATGACTTCCTTCACAATACCATTGCACCCAGTTATCACCCCCCCCTTTTGGCAATACTCTTTTCTCTTAGCCTTACTGCCCTAACCTCTCTAGATGTACCTCCTGTCTCTCTGGGCCACCCTGTTAGGCTCTTACCAGACTTTCTTCTGTTCTATTCATCCTGGGAATCTCCCAAGACCCTACTTGAGCCCTCTCCTCTTCCCTGTGTAAGCTCTGGCTTTGAGTCAGCTCCCTGAGTGTCACTGCCTTGGGGCCTATCTGCCCACCACTCCAGGCCCAGCCACAGCTCTCTAGGGTGTCTCATTGGCTGGCTCCTGACTCTCTGGATGGTTGGGACTGGAATCTCACTCTGCTCCCCCACAGCTAGCTCATCTCCAAATAGTCCTGTGGCTTGTGTTTTCTACCTCAGTGACAGGTACCACTGCCTGCTAAATTGTGTAAGACTGAGCCTGGTAGTCCAACCATGCCAGAAAGCACCCAGGTATCTCAGAATCCACAGTTGTCACCCTAGTTGGAAGGCTCTTTCCTATGTTACCTGGATCATATGAGCAACCTTGTCATTGGACTCCCTGCTTCCACTCCCCTTCCAGCACAATCCAGAATAAGTCCAGAGGCCACCAGGATCTAAATTATGAGTGAGACCACCCTTCTTCTATCTAGAAACTTTTGGAATCTTCTATGTGGCCCCAAGATCTAATTGGCTTGTCTCGGCATGCCTCTCCTCTCTTGTCCCCTTGACATTGCTTCTCCATCCACCTCAATTGTCTCCCCGCATGGTATCCTTGCCCAGTTCCAGTGCTTGGACATGTTTTCACCAGAGATCCTAGACTCCAGCAATATGGAGTCTCTTTCCAAGGTGGATGACCAAAGTGAAGAATACAGGGGGATCGTGGTGGAGCTGAACTTGAAGAAAAGGTTTCCAAAGCCTCAGCAGAGGCTCTGCTGGTCCCTGAATCCTTCAGGTTCTGGGAAGCCTAACAGAAGTTGCAGCTCTCACCTTCTCTGATGCAGAGAGAAGTTGTCACACTTAAAGTTTCCTTCACCTTCCTAGAGGCCAAACGGACGGCCCTGACTCAATACCAGTGGCCACAGAAGCTGCTGCCTGAGACTGCAGAAGCATAGGGGCTTCAGTGGTTCCTTCTTAGGGAGCTGCGAAAGGTCAAGTAGGGCCGACCCTGAGTCAGGGAAAAAGGGGGAGAAGGATAAGGCTCGGAGGGAGGGGCCAGGATATGTGAGGTAAAAAGACAGGAATAAGGAGAGGAGGGGAAATTCGAGAGGAGGAAGCATCTAAGAGGCCTGGAGTAAAACAAAACAGATGGAGGACTGGGGTAGAAGGGCAAAGGGGTCAGGGAGACACCAAGAAACACAGAGAAAGCTAAGGTCTGGGGAAGGAAGACAAGGATGAAAGCAGAGGCAGCAGGAAGGGGGTAGAAATAGAGGTAAGAGTACACAGAGAAAGACAAAGAGAGAATAAAGGAGGAAAAATAAATGGAAAGAAGAGAAAGTCAGATGAAGACCAAGACACAGAAGGGGAAAGAAAGGCAGAGCAGGGAGGGGGCAGACGAGAGACAGGAGCTAAGACTAGAAGCAACGAGATGTATGTAAAACCTGGGAACAGTAAGAAGGATTCACATATGTATGCAGGTTGATGTAATATGTAATATGTAAAATATGTGAGTCAATGGAACATGCTAAAAGCAGCTCTGCCATGGAAAGCCCCCACCAAGCCTTAGCAATTGGCCCTGTCCATCCATCTTCCAACAGCTCTGAATCCAAGGAATGTTTTAGTCACTATCTGTATCAGAAGCGCAGGCTAGATGGAAAGCAGAAGGGAATACAAGGCAAGCGCACTAGACTGAGTTCAGTGTAGAGAGGTCTTAAGCCAGCTCAGTACGGCAAGTGCACTGCAGCAGGGGAGGGGCACCCCCAGATGAACCTAAGTGTCAGGGGTAGAACAAAGGTGAGGTACACACTAGAAACTGAGAATAGGGTAAGTAAGAGATAGAGTAAAGGAGGAGAGGCCCCAGGAAGTGGCTGAGAACAGCCTTGGGATGTGCACAGTCTGGGCTCTGCTGCCCCTGGGTGGGCGGGTCTGCTTTGGGGATGTCTGTTTGGTTTATTAGAAGACAGGATCTCACTCTCAAGCTCCATCTGTCCTGTCACTCATGATGCTCATGCCTCCCGGATGCTGAGATTACAGGCATGGGCCACCAGAATCAGCTTTAACGATATCTTAAAAGGTCACCCATGCTAACCCTAGTGCTGCCTACTTGTTATCTGTCCCTTGCTGGAAGCAGCAGGGGGCCAAGAGTGCTAGATTTGGTGGCAGATAGCCTGCCTTGAAAAAGGAACCGCAACACTTCCTATTGGAGGGGCTATGCTTCTGCTTTCTCGTCTGTAAAGTGGAACATTAGTCGTGCCCCACAATGGTGACTATTGGGATGATTCTTTATGGGAACAATGAAAACACTAGCAGCGGCCTGATTTTCCTTCTGGTCCTGAGAGCACACAGAGAATGTCCCTTGGCTTCCTTTATGTGACAGCCTGACAAAGGGCTAAAGACCAAGGTTCAATTCCCTCAAACTTCTCTACCCCAGCTCCTTCAACCAATCCTCACAGGACACAATGATTTGGTTTTTCTATTTTAAAAAAATATATATATTTGTTTTAGGATCTGGAGAGATGGCTCGGTGGTTAAGAGCACTTGTTGCTCTTGCAGAGGACCTGGGATCTATTCCAAGTACCCACATGTAATTCCTGTTCCAGGGGATCTGACACCCTCTTCTAGCCTCCACAGGCACCAGGCACACTCATAGTACACAGAATTACATGCAGGCAAAACACCAATACATATAAACTAAATAAAAAGATAAATGGATTTTTAAACAAAAATTATTTATTTCACTTTTTAATTGTGTGCATGCATGCTCGTACATACACACACACACACACACACACACACACACACACACACACACACACGCGCGCGCACGCGCTGTTAGATCTTTCTCCTGGATCTGAAGTTACTATATTGCGTGAGTCACCCAATGTAGATGCTGGGAACAGAACTTAGGACCTCTGAGAGAGCAGCAGGTGCTCTTAACTATGGAGCCATCTCTGCAGCCTTTGTTTGTTTTGTTTTGAATACTGAGCACAGAACCCAGGGCCTTGTGCATGCTTGACAAGAGCTCGCCTACTGAGTTAAAGCGCAGCCTTCTGATGTCTTCTGAACCACCTGGACCCAATGGAAAAAGATACTGGGGCAAGGTGGTTGGAAGGTGGGAAAACTTGGGCACACAAAAGCACACATTTTCAGGGAGTTTTTAAAAGACCACTTTCCTTTTGCAAAGTTAACCCCCGCCCCGGAAAGCCACAAGGAAAACTTCCTAGGTCAGACCCTCCTGAGCAGGTGGTTTGTTGGGTAGAAAACATGGAAGGCCTCAACCTTAGTTCATCCTCAATTCCCAAGGCAGAAGCACAGGGCAGGGCTCTCCAGAGAAAGCCCCATCAAGCTGCAACAGCACTATCTCAGGTGAAGCCTCAGCCCTAGACTCATGGGATGTGGGCCAGGAAGGCTCTGTAGACAGTTGAGCAGGGCCGTGGATAGTGAGAGGGCCTAGCTATGTGGGAATGCCAGGTCTTAGGAGCTGCTGGCACAGAGAGTCAGGAGCAGAATAAAGCTGAGTCAAAAATGGCTCAGCCCAGAGCTCCTCAAGGGATGACAATGGCAGGGCAATGAGCAAGGGCAACTCTGCACTAGTACTGTCAGCACCCACCATGCACCCTCAGTGCCCCTCTACCTGCCAAGGCTCACTGGATTTCTGCAGGCAGAGTTCAAGTTTGCCTGAGTTCAGGGCCTATGGGGAGGAGAAAGAAGTTGCTGGATGGAGAAGCCATCCTGAAGGGAAGGAGGGAGGCAGTGGGGAGAAAGGCAAGCTGGTGAGGCCCTCCCCCCAGCAGGCACTTCAATAATCTGATTTCCATAAAGAGAACTTTCCCGGCCATAAAGATTTTATTGAAACTCCCAGCAGCCTGATAAAAGCATAATTCCACTGACCACAATCTACCTAGGAATAGCTCCAGGATATTAGACTCAAACTCAGCAACGCTATCCCTTCTGGAAGGCTGCTCTACGCCCCTCTCCCCTCTCCTCCTAGGGGCGGGAGGGGCCTCCATTTGGCTCAACTCCGGACTATCCACACTCTGTGGGGAAAACGTTAGACCAACCCTGAAATTGAGCCCAGCCCTGCAAGCCTGGGCCAGGCACTGGAGCAGTGTTCAACATTCCTACAGCTCCTGGCCTGCCATGACCAGCCACTCCAGGCCTATTCCTCCTTGAGGGCCTGCCTGAGTTAGAGTCTCTGGGGAGCTAGCTTGTCCAAAGCGTCAGAGAAAAAGTCCTGATTGTCCACAGGCTTGGAGCTGGTCCTTGACTTTAAGCAAATCACATCTCTGTATTTCAGCTTCCTTAGTAGTAACATGGGGAAGGGAATACTGACTCCAAGGACTAAGCAAAGTGAAGGAATATGAGGCACTTGCAGTAATGCCCAGGACAAAGGCATCTGATGTATGTCATCCATCACTCCATAGTCCCCACTACTCTAATGGCCCTTCTCCTCTTCTTTTGCCCAAAAGGGATCAAATAAGCCCTAAGAAAATAGCCAAGGTGAGGCTATTTGGTAGAGCACTTGCCTAGCATGTGCAAGACCCTGGGTTCAATCCTTGGCACTGCAAAACAAACAAAACGAAAAGATAGCCATAGAAGTCTCCTGGTTCTAGCAGTTCTGATTACACTCTCTCTGTAACTTTGCTCAAGTCCTTCTTTCTCTCTCTGAACCTCATTCTGCCCATCAGTCCAATAAGAGTAGATGATCAGATTCAATGATCTAAGTGGCCTCATAGTTCTTCTTTTCAAAACTTCTCATTCCACAACCAACAAGATAACTAAGCAAGTGAAGGTACTTGCTGTCAAGCCTAATGACCTAAGTCCAACCCCTAGTATCCACATGATAGAAAGAACCACTCTAAACTCCAAACACTCACCATGGCATGTGCATGCCTACACATGTATAAATAAATGTAACAAAAATTTAAATCCTCATAAATTAGTTGATATATTCATTCAACAAATATGAATGAAGTGTGTATTATGTACTAAAGACGGCTGTGAGTTCTAGGAATAAAGATAATCTATATACTCCTTCCATACTCAGCCTCTGTGGATGAGTTAAGAGCAGGCCCCATCACTGGCTCAAGGCCTGGCCAATCAATTTGCTCTGTTTCCCTTCCTGTAATGATTAGTTCAGAGATTGGCTCAGCAAAACTTTGTTCTGAGACTTTGGAGATAATAGTTGACCATTTCACTGAATTCAGATCTCTGAGGATATAAGCTCAAGCACAAGAAGAGAATCCGAGAATGACACCAGTAGAAGAAAGGGCAGACTTGAGAAGTAGAGAGAGCAGGCCTGAGCCCTGCTGATCCTTTGAGGCACTAGATCCAGCTATGACTAAAGCTAGACCTACCAGTGGCCTCACCAGTTGCATGACCTGATTTACGCAGTATGGTTTAAAAAAAAAAAATCAGTCTCTTTGAGTTGAGATTTAGCTACTTGCTGCAAAAAAGAACTTTGAATGGTATGCACTCTCTTTAGAGGCCAGTGATGCAATGTCCCTTGCTGGTCCCAAACAAGTCATGATCACTCATAGCTCCATCTTTTGTATGTGCCATTCTCTCTGTCTGGAGCTCTTCCTTTGCTTTGTTCACAGATATATGCCTATTCTATGAGACCATTCAGAGCAGGATGTTTTGAAATGCTACAATAAGGAACTCTAAAACCAGCTCTACTTTAAAAGCACTGAGAACCTTGGCACACATGGTCAAAATCAGCCTTTCCAGAACTCGGGAAATAAAGGCCTTTAACCATCCCAGGAATCTTTTCTTTCTTAATGGATTAGATTATCACTTTAACGAAATGGCTTGAAGTTGAAAGAAACATCTTCTGACCCTTCCATCTTGTGAAGACACAGTGTTTTGCTCCACTGAAGGATGCATCAAAAAAGTTCCATCCTGGAAGCAGACAAGAGCATTTATCTTCTACAGTCTAGCAAGACACCTTGATCTTGGACTTTCAAGCCTCTAGATCTGGGGTTCAGGGTGCTGGCCTGACCTCTGGTGAAGTAGGAGGCTTCTGCCAGAGGTGTGGGCCAGGACTTTTTTTTTAATCCCAGCCTAATGACCCTTGGTACAAACAGTGAAGTCTGGATTTGTTCTATTACCTGTCTCTTTCTTCTTAGCTCCATGGTCACCTTGAAAACCAGTAACCTAGAAGCAACCAGAGGAGCAGACCAAATTTGGATATCCAACAAAGTCTAGTTCCCAGAGAGCTGCTACTGCTTGATTTGTCATAGAGCCAGATGGCTGGCCTTCATAAGAAACTCTCTTTTAGAAGGCCACATAGCAATTGGGGGTGGAAAGATGTCTAGCAGTTAAGAGCCTGTACTGCTTTGGCAGCGGACCTGAGTTTGTTTGTCAGCACCCACTCTGAGTAGCTCACAACTGTCTGTAGCTCTAGCTCCAGAGGATCTAAGGTCCTCTTCTGGCCTCTGGGGACACCTGAACATATGTGCACATATTGCTACTCAGATTGACACTCACACACACATAATTAAAAATAAAAATAAAACTTTTGATGGAGAATTTACAAAAACAAACAAACAACTTATAACTAGCATCAAAATTAATAGAGAAAAACTAGATGGTTTCTTCCCAAGATCTGGAGCTAGGCAAGGATACCTGCTTGCAACATTCTTACTCAATAGAACACTGGCAGATCTATTTAGTGTAACAGAGACGAAAAAAGAAATAAGAAGTTCCAGATTAGGAAGGATGACATAAAATGTGTTTATCCACAAATAACATGGTCTAATATAAAGTTCTACAGAATCAACAGAAATCCCTTGTAACTAATAATTATCGCAAGGTCAACAGAATATGAGGTTAATATACAAATTTTTATTTTATTTTATGTGAATGGATGTCTTGGTTGCATGTCTACCTGTGCACCATCTGTGTGCAGTACCTGAGGAGGCCAGAAGGTTGTCATATCCCCTGGAACTGGAGTTACAGGTGTTTGTGGGTACTGTGTGGGTGCTGGAAAGCAAACCCAGGACCTCTGGAAGAGCAGCACCTGCTCTTAACTGCTGAGTCTTCTTTCCACCCCCCATAAAAGTATTATTTTTTAATTTGAAGAAGTCAAATCTAGATAATTAAATGGGGGCCTTACTGGAAAGAATTTAAATTAACTTTGTTGGAAGACAGCATGGTTTTATATACAGGAAGCCCTAAGGATTCCACAAGAGGTCATTAGACAAGATAAATTCAGCCCAGTTACCACAATTGTAGGATACAAAACCAACACACAAGATGAATGATCTGAGAAGCAAAACAAAAGAATAATCCAATTTACAACAGCATTAAAAACAATAAAATAGTCAGTAATAAGCTCAAGTAAGGCAATGGAAGAGCTGAAAGTTACCAAATGCTGCTGAGGGGGCATTAGGAGGAAACATAAGAAGGAAGAGCATCCTTGTAGTGGACCAGAGATGCAACGTTAAGATGATGAGACTACTCAACGAGAGCTACAACTTTGATGCAATCCTTATCAAAATAGCAATAACAGAGTTTTGTTTTGTTTCTGCAGAGATGCAAAACCTCATCTTAAAATTCACACAGAATCTTAAGGAACTCTAAATAGCCAAACACCCCCAAAGAAAGAACAGTTGGAGGGATCACACTTCATATTTTCAAAAGTTACTACAAATCCACAATAACCCAAACAGTAGTGTACAGCATAAGGACATACATACAGAACAATGGAATGCAATAGAGGGCTCAGATCTAAATCCTCACATATATGATCAAATGCTTTGTACTAAGAATATCCAAACCATCCAATGGGAAAAGAACAGACTCTTCAAAAATAGTTCCTGGGAAATGAAATAATCACACTCAAAATAAGGAAACTGATATATAAAAAATGCCTTAAGGAGAGGAAGTAGGACTTGAGAGATGGAAGGAGAAGGAGAGGGAAAGAAACACATACAGAAGGAATCGATCTTCATGTCATTGATTGTAAGGACAATTTTCTTGCATAAGCAACAAAATATAAAGTAATGAAGAGAATTTACTTAAATTAGAAAGTTTTATACACCAAAGAACAATATCATCTCAACACAAGGGATTGGAAGAAGATATTTTCAAGCTGACAAAATAAGATACAGTATTTGCAAATCACATATCTGATATAAGATTAATAACCAGAATATATAAATAGCTCCTAAAACTTAACCATTAAAAAGAATCCAATTCAAAAATGAGGCAAAATCATTAGTAGCTATTTTTCCAAGGTATAAAAGGGGGCTGGTACAAAATTCAGTAGTTCAAGGTCCTGAGGTTGATCCCCAGAACTAAACACAGACACAGACACACACACACACACACAGAGAGACAGAGACAGAGACAGAGACAGAGACAGAGACAGAGAGAGAGATTATAAGCACATTGAAGACTGCCACTGGAAAAAGTAGAAACTGAAACAACAATGAGATACCATTCCATACTTATGAAGATTATTATTGTAAAAATGAAAGCAGAAACCAGTGTAAACCATGAAAAAAAGTTTACAGAATTATCAAATGATTTGCAATTTCACTTTGATGTATATATCGAAAAGAATTAAAAGCAGAGACTTGAACAGATAGCTGTATGTCAATGTCCACACTAATATTAATGACAGTAAGCAAAGAGCAAAAATAGCCCACAAGTCTATCAATAGATGAATGGATATGCAAATGTGGTATATAAAAAAGAAATATTATTCAGTCTTAAAAAGGAAGAAAATTCTGACACACACATAGAAAAACCTTAAAAGACATTATAATAAATGAAATAAGCTAGACATAAAGAAACAAATATTAGCTGGTCTTGGTGGTGCAGGCCTTTAATCCCAGCATGCAGGAGGCAGAGGCAGGGGGATCTCTGTGAGTTTGAGGCCAACCTGGTCTACAGAGTGAGTTCCAGAACAGCTAGGACTATGTAGAGAGACCCTGTCTCAAAACACACACACGGATTGAGAGATTATTTATAAGTTTCAGATGCTGAGGTTTAGGGATGAAGAGAATGGTTGCATGACAACGTGTCTTAATTGTAACCCTAAGGCTAACTACTAGGAACTCAAAACTACATAGAGAAAATAACAGAAACAAAAGGATACACTGTGATATATAATTAATGTAGAGTAAGGCAACAACTGAAGCCTAAAGGATCCCAAAAGGTACAAAGAACAAATGGCAAGTAGATTTCACTATTGCTATTTATTTCACTCACGTCATTTTGCAGCAGATGTCAGTTAATCAAACACTCCAATCAAAAGGCCGGGATTGGCAGAACGGATAAAAACATGATCAAGCCATATGTGGTGAATCAGGCCTGCAATGTCAGTACTTGGGAGACAGATACGAAGGCCACAAAAAAAGTCTAATCTTGGCCACATAATAAGATGCTGTCTCAAAAAAAATGCAACTTTTCTGTTGTCTATAAAAGACACACACTACATTTAAAGGAACAAATTCCGCTACACATGAAAGGATGGAGAAAGATACAGCATGTAAACAGAAGCCAAAAGAGCTGGAGTGGCTACACTAATTTTGACAAAATAGATTTGAGGACAAAAACTGATGGTCAGGTGTGGTGGCACATACCTGTAATTCCAGCACCAAGGAAATAGAGGCAAGAGGTTAGCAAGTTTGAGTCCAGCTTGGGACAGGGAGTAAGACCTTGTTTCAAAACAAAAGACAAAAAGGCAAAGATTGTTACTTGATTGAAAGAGTGACCTTTATGATAAGTTGCAATCCATCAAGAAGATGTAAAAATCATAAATCTATATACACCTAACAAAGGAGCCTCAAAGTGTATGATGTAAACACTGAAATAATTAAGGGAAGAATATCAATCAGTATAATTATAAAAGACTTCAATATCCCATTTTAACCATTGTGCTGTTTTATTTTACGTCAACTTGACACACTGGAGTCATTTGAGAAGAGGGCACCTCCTCTAGAAAATGCTCCCACCTAAGAGACCCATGGACAAGCCTGTGGGGCATTTTCTTATTTATGATTGATGTGGTGAGATGGCCTAAGCCCATTGTTGGTGGTCCCATCCTTCGGATGGTGGTCCTGGGATGTGTAAGAAAGCAGACTGAACAAGCCATGAGGAGCAAGCCGGTAAATATTATTCCCTCATGACCTCTAGAGTTCCTGCCTCCAAGTCCCTGCGCTACTCAATCCTACCTTGACTACACTCAGTGATGGACTGTTACATGCAAGTGTAAGATGACATAAACATTTTCCTCCCCAAGTTTCTTTTAGTTGTGATGTTCACAGCAACAGAAATCCGAACTAAGAAAACAGTAAATAGAACAATTAAGATTCCAATACCAGTATCAATAGATGTGAAGAGATCACTTCATCCCACAGTAGCTTCTTGTGGACACACTCCTCTCAAGAGCACATGGAAAAGGGTAGAATATACATTAGGTCCTAAAACATTTGAGACAGGGTCTCACTGTGTGGCCCTGACTGACCTGGAACTCAGAGATCCACCTACCTCTGCCTCCTAAGTGCTGGGACCATTCCACCCAGCTCCCTCATACATTTAAAATGATTGAAATCATGTAAGATATTCCCCAGTCATAAAGAAACAAATTAAAAATCAATAAAACAAGGAAATTTGGGGAAATATCAAATATTGTACTTGATAAATGTCTATTAAGATCCTTTTCAGTTTTAAAATCTATTTGCCATTTTCTTGTCAAGTTGTAAGAGTGAGTCCTTTGAGATACTTTCTCCCACCTTGTGGTAACTGAGTTTTCATTTTCTTTTTTAATTTATTTATGAGTATATGTGTGTGCTTGTGTGTATGTATGTGCACCACGTATGTGCATGAGACTGCAGAGGTCAGAAGAATGGGATCCACTGGAGCTGGACTTACAGATGGTTGTGCTCTTAACTGTTGAACCATCTCTCCAGCCACCTTTATGTGCTACTTTAGCTACATTTCATGGACCTGATGACCTCTTCTGACCTCTTTGGGCACTACATGCATGTGGTACACATACATACATGCAGGCAAACACTGATACACATGAAATAAAATATAATAAGAAAATAAATACTTTAAGTAATACATAGAAAATACTTATACTTCTAAATGACTGCATGAAAAAATATTTTGAAAACCATGGTGCCACCTTCCTAGAATCATAACTCTTAGGACACAAAGAAAGGAGGGTCAGGAGTCAAGCTGCATGAGACTCTATATAAAAAAATTACCCTTCCTCTGGGGGCCATACCCCAGCCCACAGCCCTGGCAACTTTACTGGAGGCCAGGCTGATCCTAGGGACCCCAGGAAAGACACTTCCCACTGATCGCCAACACTCTTTAAAACATACCCAACATTCCCCAACAGCACCTCCTCCCCTGGGCTTCATACTCTGGGCCACAGTCCTGGCAGCTTTACTGGAATCTAGGATAGTCCTAGGGACCCCAAGGAAGACACCACCCACCACACTAACACTCCTTAAAGCCTGCCCAACAACCCCAGACTGCACTGTCTCTCCTGGGCTCCATATCTGGGCCTACAAATTTGAAAGAAGACTTCTGCTTTACTGGAGTCCAGGCCAGATCTAGAGACTCAAGACTCCGAAAACCACAGCAGAGACTCCCTACTAGACCTGAAGACTCAATAGTCACCAGAATTCTGGGCCACTTAGGCCAGAAGACCAGATAGGAAACAGAAACTAAGAAACAAAACATCCATCCAACAAAGATAAATGCAGAAATCAACACCTAGATCTATAATCATCCCAAATCCAGATGCCTAAACACCAGTGTAAGAACACAATTAATTACAGAAAGGGCAATATGACACCACCAGAACCCAGCTATGCAATGACAGCAAGATCTGAACATTCCAACTCAACTGAAACATAAGAAAACGACCTTAAAATAATTTTATGAAGATGATAGAGGTCCTTAAAGAGTAAATTAAAAAAATCCCTTAAAGAAATTGAAGAAATCACACAAAAATATTGGAGAAAATAAATAAATCCCTTAAAGAAATTGAAGAAATCACACCAAAAAATTGGAGAAAATAAATAAATTCCTCAAAGAATGCCAAGAAAACCAAGAAAAAAACAAACAGGTGAAGGAAACAGTTTAAGACCTGAAAATGGAAGTGGAAGCAATAAAGAAAACACAATCTGAGGGAATTCTGCAAATGGAAATAATCAACCTCAGGGCTGCAATCTCCAAAATAAAAACAAGGAGAACAGTACAAAGAGTCAATGAAACAGAGAGTTGGTTCTTTGAGACAAGATAGACAAACCCTTATCTAAACTAACTAAAAGGCAGGGAGAAAATATCCAAATTAATAAAATCAGAAACTAAAAGGGGGTTCACAACAACAGACACTGAGGAAACCCAGACAATCATTAGGTAATGCTTCAAAACCTATATTCCACAAAATTGGAAAATCTAAAAGAATTGGACAAATTTCTTGATAGATACCACTTAACAAAGTTAAATCAAGATCAGATAAACAATTTAAATAGACCTATAACCCCTAAGGAAATAGAAGCAAATACAATCATCTCATTAGATGCTGAAAGAGCCTTTGACAAAATCCAGCATCCTTACATGATAAAAGTCTTGGCTAGATGAGGAATACAAGGAACATACCTAAACATAATAAANGCAATATACAGCAAGTCAACAGCCAGCATCAAATTAAATGGAGAGAAACTCAAAGCAATTCCACTAAAATCAGGAACAAGACAAGGCTGTCCACTCTCTCCATATCTATTCAATATAGTACTTGAAGTTCTAGCTAGAGCAATAAGACAACAAAAGGAGATCAAAGGGATACAAATTGGAAAGGAAGAAGTCAAAGTATCACTATTTGCTGATAATATGATAGCATGCATAAGTGACCCCCAAAATTATACAAAAGGGATACAAGATTAACTAAAAAAAAACCATTAGCCTCCTATATACAAATGACAGACAGACTGAGAAAGAAATCGGGGATACAATACTGTCACAATAGCCTCAAATAATATAAAATATCTTGGGGTAACTCTAACCAAACAAATGAAAGACTTGAATAACAAGAACATCAAGTCTTTGAAGAAAGAAATTGGAGAGGATATCAGAAGATGGAAAGATCTCCCATGTTCATGGATTGGTAGAATTAACATGGTAAAAATGGCCATCTTACTAAAAGCAATCTATAGATTCTTTTTTTTTTCTAGACAGGGTTTCTCTGTGTAGCTTTGGCGCCTTTCCTGGAACTCACTTGGTAGCCCAGGGTGGCCTTGAACTCACAGAGATCCACCTGCCTCTGCCTCCCAAGTGCTGGGATTAAAGGTGTGCACCACCACTGCCCAGCTGCAATCTATAGATTCAACACAATCCCCATTAAAATCCCAACACAATTCTTTACAGACTTTGAAAGAATAATACTCAACTTCATATGGAAAAACAAAAAAAACAGAATAGCTAAAATAATTCTGTACAATAAAAGAACTTCCAGAGGTATCACCATCCTTTATATCAAGCTCTACTACAGAGCTATAGTAATAAAAACCAGCATAATATTGGCATAAAAACAGGTGGATCAATGGAATCAAAGTGAAGACCCATACGTAAACCCACACACCTGTGGACACCTGATTTTTGAGAAAGAAGCCAAAATTATACAATGGAAAACAGAAAGCATCTTCAACAAATGGTGCTGGCATAACTGGATGTCAACATATAGAAGATTGCAAATAGATCCATATCTATCACCATGCACAAAACTCAAGTCCAAGTGGACCAAAGACCTCAATATAAAACCTATTACACTGAACCTGACAGAAGAGGAAGTAGGAAACAGCCTTGAACGAATTGGCACAGGAGACAACTTCTAGAATAGAACACCAGTAGCACCAACACTAAGATTGGCAATTAATAAATGGGACCTCCTGAAACTGAAAGGCTTCTGTAAGGCAAAGGATACTGTCAATAGGACAAAACAGCAGCCTACAGAATGGAAAAGATCTTCACCAATGCCACATCTGATAGAGGGCTGATATCCAAAATATAATAAAAAAAACCCTCAAGAAACTAGACATCAAAAAAAATCCAATTTTAAAATAGAGTACAGATCTAAACAGAAGAATCTCAAATGGCTGAGAAACACTTAAAGAAATGTTCAACATCCTTAGCCATCAGGGAAATACAAATCAAAATGACTCTTGAGATTCCATCTTACACCTGTTAGAATGGCTAAGATCAAAAACACTGATGACAGTTTATATTGGAGAGGATATGGAGTAAGGGGAACACTCCTCCACTGCTGGTGGGAGGGCAAACTTATAGACACTCTTAAAATCAGTGTGGTGGTTTATCAGAAAACTGAGAATCAATTTACTTCAAGACCCACCTATACCACTCTTGGACATATACCCAAAGGATGCTCAATCATACCACAAGGACACTTTCTCAACTATGTTCATAGCAGCATTATTCATAATAGCCAGAAACTGGAAACAAACTAGATGCCCCTCAACCAATGAATGGATAAAGAAAATGTGTTACATATACACAATGGAGTATTACTCAGCTATTAAAAACAATGACATCATGAAATTTGAAGGAAAATGGATGGAACTAGAGAAAATATCATCCTGAGTTAGGTTTCTCAGACCCAGAAAGACAAACATGGTATGTACTCACTTATAAGTGGATATTAGATGTGAAGTAAAGGATAACCATGCTACAATCCACAGACCCAGATAGGCTAAGTAACAAGGAAGGCTCAAGGTAAGGGGATTCATGGTTCTCCCTGGAAAGGGGAAATAGAAGAGATTTTGTGGGTGGCCTGGGTGAGGATAGGAACATGAGGGATCAGGTGATGGGTGGAGGGGAAGAGTACTGAAAGAGATGACTGGGAAGAGGGGGGCATTTCAGGGTCAGGTAGAAATCTGGTGCAAAGGAAACTCCCAGGAATCTATAAAGATGAGACCAGCTAAGACTCCTAGCAGTAGTGGAGAAGTAGCCTGAGCTGGCCATCTCCTGTGACCAGACAAGACTTCCAGTGGAGGGAGTGGGACACCAACCCAGCCACATAACCTTCAACCTACAGTCCGTCCTGCCTATGGGATGTGCTGGTGCAGAGATTGTGGGAGTGGCCAACCAATGCCCAGGCTAGCTTGAGGCCCATGCAGGAGAATGAGCCTACCCTTGACATGGCCTGGAATGCCAGGGCCAAGAGACTGTATAATCTAGAGACCTAGGATAGAACCAAACATTATTGGAGAAAAAATGTCAACATAATGATGTTTATCAATATTCTTCTATAGATTGGTGCCTACCGCAATTGTCATCAGAGAGGCTTCATCCAGTAACTGATGAAAACAAATGCAGAGACCCACAGCCAAACACTAGGCAGAACTCAGGGAATCCTGCTGAAGAGAGGGAGGAAGGATTGTAGTAGCCAGAAAGGTCAAGGACATCACAAGAAAACCTACAGAATCAACCACCTGGACTCATAGGAGCTCACAGAGTCTGAACTGACAACCAGGGAGTCTGCATGGGACTGACCTAGGCACTCTGCACATATATTACAGTTATGTAACTTGGTCTACTTGTGGGACTCCTAACAGTGGGAGCAGGGGCTGTCCCTAACACTTTTGCTGGCTTTCGGGACTCTATTCCTCATACTGGTCAGCCTTGCCCAGCCTTAATACAAGGAGAGGTGCTTAGTCTTACTAAGCTTGATATGCTGTGTTTTGTTGATATCCGTGGGAGATCTGCCCTTTTTTGAACAGAAACAGAGGAGAAGTGGTCTGGGGCAGGCAAAAGGGAGATACAGAGAAGGGATGGGAGGAGAAGCGGGAGAGGAAACTGAGGTATGGATGTAAAATAAATAAATTTAATTAATAAAAAAGAAATCGCTAAAATGATAAATGAATTCAGGGATATAATCATCACCCTTACATAAATAAAAGATATTGATGGGGATTAACATGTACAGTTGCATATTAATATAATAGGTAATATATGAAACAGAAAAGCTTATAGAAAGAATAGAAACTGATGCAGCCAATATAAAAGATGGAAACTTGACTAGACTATAAAAAGTAAAGATATCGTACTACCAAAAATTCCTACAGGAGAAAGCCTCACTGACATTTTCTATCAAGCATTCCAAGAAAAAGTAACACCAGTTCTTCATCACACCTTCCAAAAACAGAAGAATAAGCAACACTTCCTAACTCATCCTACCAAAGAAAAATAGTACAAGAAATGAGACCCACTGACCAATGAAAATGGACTCCAAAATGGACTCAGCCAAACACCAGACAAAACAAAATCCTCAAAAGGTTTCTACAGCATAATCAAGTATGATTCATCCCAGAAAATCAAGGTTTCCTTAATATCCTCAAATCAGTGTGCACTGTATTAACAAGATAGAAGATAACTAAGGTAGAATCATTTTAATGAACACACAAATAGCATTTGTCAAGTCTAGCCAGTTTTCATGGTAGAATACTACACAAGCTAGGAACAGAAAGGAATTTCTTTAAATCTTCAAGGTCACAACTCCCTACAGGATAATAGGCAAGTTCAGTGAGGATGTGGGAAACAAGACAAATGTATAAAAATTCATTATACTTCTTTATGGTAGTGATGTACAATCTGAAAAAATAAATCATCTGCATCAACAACAAAAAATAAATTACTTACAACAAATTTAATGCAAGACTTCTACACTAAAAACTAGTTTTGGAGACATCAATGTAAGAATCCAAAGCAGAAAGCTCAAGAAGAGGATGGTGACAAAGAATTAGAGGCTTCTGAAATATGGGACAGGACATTGAACCATCGGTGCTAAAAATATATATACAAACTGAACCTTATTAAAATTTCAGGAATTTACATTTTAAAGGTTGTCATCAAGAAAATGAAATGCCCTAGCAGTTAAGAATCCCTGTTGCTGGTCTAGAGGATCTGGGTTTGGTTTGCAGCAACCATGTGGCAATTCACAACCATCTGTAACTCCAGCTCCAGGGAATCCAATGCCCTCTTCTGACCTCTGCACATACACACACACACACACACACACACACACACACACACACAGAGAGAGAGAGAGAGAGAGAGCACATACATACACTCAAGCACACACACACATACACATTAAATAAAATTTTTAAGAAAGGAAATGAAAGCTCAATTACATACCACAAAATGGGAGGAAAGTATCTCGAGGAACTCACTCTTACAACTTGACAAGAAAATGGCAAACCCATTTATTAACTGCAAGGGATCTTAATAGATATTTATCAAGTAAGATATGCAACCAGCTAGCAGCACATGATAATATGCCCAGCACCATTACACCCAGCAGATACACAACTGAACCATAACATGGCATCAGTTCATACCCACTAGTGTGACAAGGACATGGAGAAAGAAACTAGAACTGCTACCCATCTAAGTGGAAATGTAAACTGATGCAGCTGCTTTACTAGACAGCTTGGCACTTCCTCAAAATACCTCCTGTTATTGTTGCTTCACGGTGCTGAGAATCCAACCCAGGGCCTGTGCATTCCAGAAAAGCATTCTACAATGACCCACAGCACAGGCCCCTCTCAAAAATCTAAACATACACTTACCTGATGGCCCAACAAGTGTGTTTGTTTGTATGTATATGTATGTGTGTATGTGTATGCGAATCCAAGAGAAGTGAAAACATATGTCCACAGAAAAAAATTTGCATATAAAGGTTAATAGCAGTACTGTTCCTAACAGCCAAAACGTGAAAACAATTCAAATGCTGACAGCTGATGAATGAGTAGACAAAATGTGGTTTGAATTTTATAGTTCGTGAATTATATTTCAATAAGACTTGTATTTTTTTAAAAATCTCTCAGGTTCATTGTCCTGTGTGATGATCCTCAGTTTCTCAGCATGACCCATAACACAAGAAGGTTTCCCATGTGTCTGTCTCACCGGCCAGGCAATGCACTGGGCATACTCACTGGAATCTAGAGTCCACTCTATGAGGAAAGAACTCATTCCATATCACATCTCCTTATTGCAGTGCTTGGTAGGCAGTGAAGGAAGCTACCTCCTCTTTGCAAGAACTGGCCATTGTCTGGCCTGGCTCTCCCTCCTAGGTGGAGTGGGATGGGGTGTTTCGCATGAGCTCAGTCATGGCTAATGGAAGCCTGTGTGGCGCAGCAGGCTCCAGAGCTGTGTGTATTTTTATCACAGGTCACAGGGAATTTCCCGAGCAGGAGATCAATACCAGTACATTATTCATGGTGGCTGGAAGGATGTGCTGGTGGCTGATGGCAGCTGAGTTTAAGCTGGCATCTTCCCTCATCCTAGCTCAGTCCATGGTTATGTGGAGTTAGGTGCTCTGTAAGGGCGACTTCTTTCATACACAGTAGCTCCTGAGTAATTTGGAAAGTTGTCCTAATGCCTGGTCCCCTGAGGTGCAGAGGGAGGGATTCAGTGATGTGCTCAAGGTCACACATCTACCAAGCACAGGGCTGGGTTTAAATTTGAGTCTAGGAGAGAGGTATTGATAGTGGAGACCCCTCTAGGGATGTGACATCATCTCTCCAGAGGTGAAGTCAGACTGAGTCTTTTTCTGCTCCGCTCCAGTCCCCCACTTCAGCTATCTGTCCTGCCTGGGCTCTATGAGGACACAGCCAAGCTGACTCAGTATGTTTGCCACAGTTCAGACTTGACAGGTGAGGGAACTGAGGCCCAGGAATGGAGAAACATAGAGGCCTACATCAGCAACAGGGTCACCTCAGAGCCCAGTGCTGGTGAAGTACCCTCTCTGGTCTGGAGAGCTGTGGATGAAGCCCTTTTGCTACATTGTGTCCCTTTGAGCACAGGGCATGGTAAGGCAGCTAGACTCCTGTAGCTCCTGCCCTAAGGTGCATTGTCATGCTCCCCACCTGCGTCTCACCCACTACCAGCACCTCACCCATGACCAGCAGGACCAGTGTAGAGAAGACTCTTGCTGGCCTCGGCTAACTGTGCTGTGTGTCCCTGCTGTCACTGGCTTCTCTAGCAGCAACAGCAGTAGCAGGCACCTTGCTCCGCCTCTCCTGGCCTCCTTCAAGACCCAGGCTGCAGCCTGGAGCCAGGCAGTCCATGGCAGCCCCATTCTCTGTCCCCAGAGACAGCTCAAATGACCATTAAGTTCTGAGCAGACACACAGTGGTAGGCTAGAGCCCAGGCAGGAAGCATTTTTTCTCTGCTAATTGGCCTCCTATGGTCACCAGAGAGGGTCTGGGTCTGGAAGGGAAACAGTCCCATCAGTTCCCCATGGCTGCTCCTTCGTGGTCCCAAACTTGAATGCTTCAGACTGTTGGGTAAGCACGTGTCTGGATAATTCACACTACAGAGCAAGCAAGGCAAGATGAGTGTTCACGTATGGTCTCAACTTCATGGAGTCCAGCCTAATGGCACCCTTGAGTGGGGGAACACCTTTCACCTCAGCAAGACCTCCCAATCCTGCTGCTCTGGTCCAGGCTCTGCCGGTGCTCTCATCTGCTTAGACTCCTGGACCAGGGGAAAGCATCTAAGAGAAGGTTGGGTTATACAAATCAGGGACAGAGCTGAGCTGAAGCCACACATACCCAGTGCCTCATTCAGCCTGTGCCAAGACTTCAGCTTATACACAGCCACTCACAGCGGCAAGGCCTTTGGGATTTACCCCTATTTTCCCAGTGTCTGGTGTACAGTAAGTACTCAATAAATGTTTTTACATTGGTGGTCCTCTGATTTATTAGCAGCAAATTGAATTTGGGTGTGGTGGTGCCAGCCTGGGGTGCAGTCAGAGAGAGAGAGAGAGAGAGAGAGAGAGAGAGGAGAAGCCTGGATTTCTAAATCCTTAGCTTCAGCTCACTGACCTTGCTACTGAGACTGAGTGTGTGCTCATAGAGGGTTCCAGAAGCATTTCTGCTGCCCAGGGCTCCATTTGCTCTACTGCGTGATTTAGCTCCTTCTGGACTTTTCTTGTTCTAGCACTCTTATTCATCTAGAGGCTGAAACACAAAGGAATTGTACATTAAGCAGCTCTGGGTTCTGGCCTCCCCAAATGCAGCATCAGGCCCTACCATGTCCTGAACCCTTTTTACAGATGAGAAAACTGAGGCTTCTGAGGTCATATCGATCCATCCAGGAGTGTGATCTTCTCCTACAAGATTAGGCCTGGCCAGAGCCCAGCACACAGTCCTTAGCAGAGGCTTCCTAGTCTTACCTACAGACTGCCAGAGCTCAGGGGACCCTTGCAGAAGACACAAGCTTGAAGGAGAGGCTGCTGACAGAAGACAGAGAGATGTCACCTTTTCAGCTCATTTCCATCATCAGCCCAGCAGCCCTACCCCTAACCCAACTGGCTTTCCTGAGGGACCTTCCTCCTAGCCCACTGCTGAAGCAGATCTGAGAGAAGAGGCCAAGGGGTAATAATAATTGCTGAACTAGCTCTACAGCAGCAATTGCAGGCCATCCCTGTCCTAAGTATGTTTTATATATAGTAAGGTGCTTTATCCACATAATGGCCCCAAGGTAGAAAATGTGAGTACTGCTTTCCAGGTGAGGAGAATGAGGCACACTGAGGTGGAGTAACATATCCAAGGTCACATAGCCAGTAAGGGGAAAAGCAAACCCGAACAGTCTAGGCGCCCAGCCCCAAGTCCTGCTGGGCAGCACTTCAGTGCAGCTGACAGTGAACCAAGAAGGTGGGGTGCTGAGAGAGTGATGAGGCCCTGGATCTCCTCCAGCTCCGCTCCTACCTCCACTCCACTGGCTTCTCTCCGGCACCGCCCTCCCTCCTCATAGCTCTCCTCCTCTGTCTGCGGCCCTGCATACTCTCCAGGTCTCTCCCTGCACCATTCCCATTCCCACTCCCACTCTCAGGGCTAAGGGTGCCACCAGCTAGGCCTTGTCTTCTGCAAGTTAATTTTACTGCTGCTTCTGGGTCTAGCCATCAGATTGCCACTATTGTCACTGCCCACTGCCTGCATCATGCCTGAGCTTGCCGGGCCCTTTAGGCACTGCTTTGGTGAATCTGGCTCCCTTAGCAAGGCCTCCTTGGCATCCATGTCAGTTTTCCCAGCCATCCTTCTTTTGTGCCTACTCTTCCCCTGGGCCCAGGCCAAACTGGCCCCATACCTGAGCTCTACGGACTCAAGAGGAATTCCCACCAGGTGACAGTCTTTGGGATAGGCACCTTGGTGGCAGTCATTTCACTTGCTCAGTTTGTAGAGGAAGAAACTGAGTTCAGTGGTAGATCTGAAAGTGAACCCAGGTCAACCTGATTCTGAAGACAGAATAAGATGAGCTGGGCACCAAGGGAGGACCTGGCGGCCAGGTAACTTCATTCAGACACGGAGAGAACCCATTGGGAGCTGTAAGAGGGCTAGGAACCCAGGAAGGCACAGCTAGCATTCACTGTATGAAGCCCTGTATGAATGCTTTCTATACTCCAGCTCCTCGAACCCACACAAGACCTCCAAGCCACAAGCAGCCCTCTTCCACCTTGCCAGAAGCTGACTCACGGAGAGTTTAGGCAACTGCCTGAGGTCGTCAGAAATAGACTGATGAGATCGAAGTCTGAACACTTTCTATTCCACTTGTTCTGGCCACTTGTCACAGACATGGGTGACTAATCGACCCCAAGAGTTCCCAGCCAAGATGGCTGACCAGAGGCTGGGTTGAACAGCGAGCTGCAAACTGGAAGGTTACACAATGCCCCAGCTGGGATAGAGGCCAAAGAGTTAGCATTGCTAGGCAAGTGCAGAGGTATGGGAGAGGCTTAGGGTAAAGTGTTCCCAGGGGTGACCATGGGAGGAGGGTTAAAAACGAGCTGTTCAAATGGTGCCAGACGCCAACAGAGGTCTCTTGAGTCTGACTGAATCAAGACTTCCAATGCAAATGACTGAAAATCCAGGAAGAGAGGGCCAGAGCAGGCAACCAGCAGCCAGCAGCAGCAAAGCATGTGAAGGAGGGAAGGGAGTGAGGATCAGTAGGGCTTGTAGAGGTTGCAGAGAAGACATGTGTGGACCATGTGCACAGACCTGGCAGTGACCTAGCAGGGACCTGGCAAGGACCGCTTGAGCTAGCAGTCCAAGCTCAGAGTCTTGTTCAGGGAGACAAGTCACAGATTGCAACCCTTCTGAATCTAGACTCTGGGGAGACTACAAGGGCAGTGGTTGGAGGCAGGCAGGATGACAAGGGAGCTCCCCTTGAGGAGAATCAAGACTGTCTCAGACTGGACATAAGGAGGCACTCCTGGCCAAGGGCGCAGCATCCATGAAGGCTTGCACAGGGGTGGTATCTGCACATGCCTATTCAATCCCAGCCCAGAGCAGGGGCCCACAGCCCCTCCCTCCTGTGTTGAGGCCAAACTCTCCCGTCATCACAGCTACCTTCCTTCCTCAGTAGCAAAGCAACGACAGGACAGGAATGTTTCCTCCCAGTCACAGGTTACTGTAGGCTGACTAGGTGTTGGCCACGTCATGTACCTCATTTCCTTGCCCCAAAGTGTTGTGTTGTATCTTAGTGAGGTCCAGATACCTCGGGGCAGGGGCATAAGCAGATGCTAGCCCCCATACCGTCAGTGCAGACATCAGAGGTAGGAAAAGATGAAGAATGAGTGTAGGCTTTGGTGACTAACCTTGGCCACCAGGGTGGGGCCCCAGGTGGTATTCATGGGTGAGGCGAGGAGGGCTGTGTGTGCCAGTCCCCATGGTAGCTGACTCAGACCCCTGGGGGCCTGTGCCAAGGGAAGGATAGGGCCTGAGCCTGGGTCTTCCTGAGTTTCCCAAGGAAGACAGGAGGCTCCAGGAGCTGAGCTATGCTTCCTCCCCTGGGATACCCTGGGTGAATCCTGTCACCCCACCCCCACCCCATATCCTCCCAGCTACTCTTTCCCAAATGAAATCTCATCAGCATATTAATAGGACATTATGGTTTCTAATGAGGATCCAGCAAACATTTACGGAGCAGATTAAAGACAGCTCCACCCCATTAAACAGCCCAGAGCCTTCTCAAGGGACCTTCAGGTGGGGGAGGGGAGGGGCAGCTGGGAGAGGCTGCTTGCTCTGTAGGCCTTCGTAGAAAGGCAAGACGGGAAGAGATCCACCCTACTGAGAGACTGGCCTCAGACCTGCCTCTGTGAAGCCAGCTCTTTTTCTTCCTAAAATAAGAGTTGGGTCCCCAGAGTAATGGCATTGCTGTGCCCTGGCCCTAGAAGGTGCCTGGAGGCAAGGTCTGGTGCCTGCTGCTTGCTGGCAGGTCCATTCCATTCACTGGGGCACTATCGAGGTCCAGGCCCAGCCCCAATTTCCCCAGAAACTGATGTTTTATTTCATTCAGATACAACTCAGTGAGCATCTACACGTAGACCAGCATTTGTTGTGTGCTAGGTACCATATGGGGCATGTATCCACTGGGATTACATTAATTCCATAAAACAACCACACAAAGCAGAGATTTTCGGTCTGCTTTAGACTTGAGGAAACAGGCTCGTGTGTTACCTAAGGTCACACAACACTTCAGAAGTCCTTTGCTTGTAGTTGAAGGGCATGGTGTTGAACCCATGTCCTCATGAATGCTGAACAAATGCTCTAGCACTGAGCTACACTCCCATCCTAAACCTCTGGGAGTCTAATCCTCATCTGTCTGACTTTAAATCCACATTCTTTCTCTTATGTCACGTGGCTTAGATAGGATGTCATCAGTGTCAACAACAGTGCTGTTTCCTGGGCTTCGCCTCCCAACTCCCTACTCCTTCCCCAGAGGCAGTTCCAGCACTGCCATGATCTAGCTAGGTGACCTTGGAAAATCTCACTTAACCTCTCTGTGTCTTTTTCTTCATCCCTCAAAAGAGGCTTAGAATGGCTGCCTGTGGTGGTATGCACCTATAATCACAGATAAGAGAATGTCAAGTACAAAGCCAACCTGGGCTACATAGTTAAGATCTTGCCTGCAACAAAACTCAAACCAAAACAAAATAGAGAGGCTAAAACTCCAAGGTCCTTGAGAAGGTTGAATGACAAGTACTTTGTAATTGACCATAGGCCTACTCTCTATATGCCTATATGTCATTTTTTTCCATCAGACAACACTGTTTCTGCCCACTTTACCCTTCAGTAGGCAAGGTTGGAAACATGAGAGGATTAAGGAGAGTAGGGAGTGTGAGCAATCAAGTGCTGCCCAAACACAAGCATCACTACCAGCTCTTGGTCCTCAGCTAAACTTATGCAAGTGGCCCCCTAGTTTGGTTGGTCATGTAGCTACAGGCAAGGACGATCAAAACACCCAAGGAGCTGGTCAAGACTAAGACTCAAGAAAGGAGGAGGTAGGGGTTGGAGACACCCCTTGGAAAGCTTTTCCCAATGCTCTGCAGTCCTTGGTTCTTGGCTTGAAAGAACACAAGAAATGGGACAATGGGTCACTGCTGGCTGGTAACAAGCACCCTGTCACCATTCTTGTCTTCAAATACACAGGCCACCCAGGTCTCCACACTCTCGTCAGGCACACATCAACTGCGGCAGTTCTGCATTTTCTCTTCTGATGCCCTCCGGCTGACTCCTCCAGCACCTTTAGGTTTCCACTAAAATGGTCACTGGATTTAAATTTCCATTTGAAATTTTCCTTCTCTTATGAAGAATAAGGGAGATAGGACCCCAATCCCATCCATCCCACCCACCACTTTCTTTCCTTCAGTGTTCTCCTCACTGTATAAGTTCCCCACAGTCTACTTACCCCTTTATGTATTGCTTCTTCCCAGTGAAACACAAGGTCTGTGTGGGCAGGGATCTCTCTCTCTCTCTCTCTCTCTCTCTCTCTCTCTGTGTGTGTGTGTGTGTGTGTGTATGTGTGTGTGTATGTGTGTGTGTGTGTTTCTCTCTGTGTGTCCTAGAACAATGTTGTGAGAATGCAGAAATGTTTCTTCAGTGAAATAAATAGTCAAGGGACTCCTACAGTGCACGCCTAAGCTTGAATTCTCTCTGCCAAGGCTGGACCATTTTTCTAGAAGGGAAATTCCCCCCTAGTTGGGTTGGTCATTTAGCATGCTACATGTGTGTACATGTGCTGTGTGCACACAAGAGTGCCAGGCATTGTTCTGGTGCTGCGGTTAGAGTAGAAGACCAGATACTCCTGACTCTTAAGGAGTTTCCATGTTGAGGGTGGGGAAGACAATAGGCAGATTTATAAGAGTATGTAATGCCATGAAGAACACCAAACAGTGAGACACACCTGAGAGTGGTCAGGGAATGCTCTTGAGAGAAGCGACATTGAAACATTCATGATGACATGAAGGCAGCCAGTTCAAATTCCAGAGCAGAGCAAGGAAGGGCCAAGGCTAAGAGGCAAGAGCTCAGACCAAAGGTGGGAGGTTTGGCATTTGACCTGTGTCTTATGGCCATTCCCCTTTGGAAGGCGCCTTAGAATGCCAGAGTATTGACATACCTGGGCCAAGTGTGCTTACGTATGGAGTGGAGGTGTGTATGGGAAGGGTTAGTGTGGTGTGTCCATAGGTAGGTGTCAGGGTGAAGACAGGCGACAGCAACTTCAGCTCCTAAAGGAGAGAAAACCATAGTGGAAGGAGTCCACAGGCTGCTCCAGTGACACACCGAGGATGCTGTCCAAGTCCCTCTCCTTGCCTAGGCCAGTGTCTCTGGATAAGATGACAGACATATGATACAGTCTGGCCTCATGATGTCCAAAGTCTCCTCCTACCTTAGACAGCTAGGGCACCCTGGACTGCCTATGCATCCTTTCCACTGATCTTGACTATCCCTGAGCTTAGTCAGATCCCTTTTCCCACGAGGGTAGCCTTTCTCCTTCATGTCACTTTCCAAGGATGTGATCTCAGTCACAGCCACAGCAGTATAAGTGACAACAAATGAAGGTTAGAAAAGATAATGGCTGGGCCCTGTGCTGGCTTCCACCAAGGTGTCCAAGCCTGTGGTGAGAGGAGCCCATTCACTTCAAGTGCCCCTCCGTCTGTCTATCTTTCCAGTTAGCTCATTTCTTCTATCACTGAGGGGGTGGTCTGGAGACTGGCGCACAGATGCCAAGCTTCTCAGGTTCCCGGGCAGGCCCTGTGGGCCAGCTCTTCAGCACAGCCTGGCTGACTGAACAAGGCCCCACCACCCCACATTTCTCTCCTACCTCCAGCTAAGCTGCATCAATGCAATGATGAGGTGTCTGCAACTGGATGCAGCAAGCTCGGTAGAGCAGAGCAGCAGGCCAGAGGCCAGGAGTGAGCATGCACACTGCCCCAGCTGGCCCTGGAGATCACCAGGTGCCCCCTCCCAGCTTGTCAGCATGGTGTCATCCTTGCCCTGCTGCCCACAGTCCAGGGCCATCTGCTGAAAAAGAGGGGAAGTCCGGCCAGGAGAAAGGCTGCTGAGGACAATGCCCATGAGGATCGGAAGCATTTTAAGTTTCAAAGGTAATTGTCTGACTAAGAACTCCTTGCATCTGCACACCACACCGGCATTTAGGAGGCACTTTCATTCACCCTGCAAAGGCTTACTGAGCACAGGCTCCATGCCAGGCCCAGTTCTGGGCACAGAGGAAACAAGAAACAGGCAGTGACTAGAGTCTGGCAAGACAAGGAAATATGTCATGCTGACACATGAGGGTCAGAGTCCAGACAGAGAAGCAACGAGCAGTCGGAGAGGGTGGCTGTGGGTAGGCTGAAAGGTTTCCCAGGAAAGGGGGCCAGGCCTGACGTGGTGGTGTTTGTCCACGATGCTGGCAGCTAAGGCAGGAGGATAACAATTCCACACCAAACTAAGCTACAGGGCTAGGCCCAGTCTCAAAGCAAAGATGGAACCTTTTGAGAGGTCCCAAAGAAGAAGTGGAAGTGAGCCAGGAAGGATGGGAAGGAGTGCTGAGAGAACACCTTGATTAATCCCCCCAGCACCTCAGGAGGCAGACACTCTGCTTCCTGTTGTACAGATGATGAAACAAACGCCCAAGCATCATCATGCAGCCTTCCTCTGGGCCCGAGGCCTCTCTTCTACTCACACTCACCCAGCATGTGGGGGTTTTATCTGTCCTTCACAGGTGAGGGGAACAGGCTCTAATGATAAAAATATCCAGGAAGACACACCCTGCCTTCTTCTAGGTACCCAAACTGGAGACCTGCTGTTGAGGGGCCAGGGGCATGAAGGAAAGTGAAGCCCTATAGCTGTTCCCCTACTTTCTCTCTTTGGCCTTTGCCCTATCTGCCTGGTCAACCCCACCTCCCCCAACACCTCCCAGCAGATCTCCCTGTGACTAGAACACAGTTTCAACACTTGTCCAGACCTTTCCTTCAATCAGAGGACAGCTAGAGTATCGGTATTTTTTTTTAATTACTCAGAAAGTATGGTTGGTAGAATGAGGGAGCAGGGGTTGCCACAGGCCAGGCATGGCAGCTGTACAGGAAGTGACCCCAAAGACCAGACCTTCCACCAGCTGCCTTGCCTCTCTTTACCTCCAAAAGAATTTTTTGTGATGCAGGGTGGAAAGACACTAGGTAAGGGGGAGAGGGGTGAAGGGTGGCTCCCTGGACTGCTAACAGCAGGTCACAGTCACTGCCTGTGAGCTGCCTGAATGTTTTTCCTCAACATAACGCCGGGAGTCCAAATAAGTGCTGTTACTGTTCTGTAAGTGAGGGAGGGCAGGGAGGCCCGAGAGGCGGAGTAACTGGCCTAGTATCACACAGCCTGTCTATTCATGGACTGCTCAGGACTCTCCCAAAATCTAACACTCAGTCTCCCCTCTGGTAAAACCAAGCTGCCAGGAAGAGAGAGCTGGAGCCGGGCAAAATAGCAGCCCAGTGGTCTTCCTTGAACTCTTAGAGAATGAGGAGGTGTTTCAAGGTACTGCTAAGGTGCTTAGGCTCTGGATTAGGGTGGCCAAATTGAGCAAATGAAACAGCAGCATGTCCGGGGAATCTGGAAATTCAGGGAAACGGTGAAGATTTATAAGTATGGGTGTATCCTTTTTGGTATAGTTGTCCCTCAAGTCCCATCATAGTAGTTCCCCATGACCTACACACATCCTCCTTCATGCTTTAAATCACCTTTAGATGCCTTGTAATACCAAATACAATTGAAGTGCTGTGTAAGTAGTTGTCTTTATATGTCTTTATACAGTACTGCCTAGGCAATGTTCCACAAACAAAAGTCTCTGCACGCCCAATGCACACTCTGTTTTTTTCCAAATATTTTTCATCTACATTTGGCTGGATCGGGAAACAGAGTTTGTGGATATGGAGGACTGAATGGTTGAATGTGTAAGTTTATACTACAAAAGTATTCACTGTTCTTTCTTAGCATGTGCAGGGGCCTGGGTTTGATTCCTAGCAACACACACACACACACACACACACACACACACACACACACACACACACACAAAGAAGTATTTATTGTTAGTGTGAAATTCAAATTGAACTCTGGTGTTCCGTATTTTAATTCTTTAAGTGTGTGTGTGTGTGTGTGTGTGTGTGTGTGTGTGTTGAGTGTGCATGTGCACGTGTCTAGGGGTCAGAAGACAACTTTGAGCATCAGTTCTCTCCGTCCACCTTTAATGTGGATTCAAGGGGTAGAACTCAGGTCGTCAGTCCTCAAAGGAAGCACTTTCACCCACTGAGCAATCTCACGGGCCCAAGATGCTCTGTATTTTATACAGCAGATTCTAAAGACAAATCACCAGGGCCTAAGTGACCTTGGGCAAGCTGGAACTGTCTGTCCCTCTCTGCCCCAGGGCCTCAGCTCCATCATCTGCTGAGGACAGCTGAGAAGGCAAAGCAAAGTGATAAACTGAAAGCACTGTACAGGAAACACTAGTTCTTTGTGAATCCCTCCCAGCCAACCTGCCTGCTTGGTACACAGAGAGGAGCAAAGAGCACGAACCATTTATGTTCCTGCTGTGTGCCTAGCGCAACTAGACAGCTTTCCTAATGTTGAGCCACACCACCCTACAAAGGTCTTCTCCTACCCTTGCTGTGCTGAGGAAAAGGAAGCTCACTGCCATGAATGTACTTCGGTCACTCCGGTCTCAGCCACGGTCACTCTGCTGAGTCAACCCACTTGACTTGCCCGCCCTGCTTTCTGCATTCTGCTCAAGTTGAGCCTTAAGTTGTAGTATGTGCAGAGTACCCCTTGCTCAGGTTTGGGGAGATCAGCCTGAGAGAGGTGGCCTGAGCCCTTCTGGGTGACGAACTGCCTGGCTCAGACCTACAGAGACTTGTGCCTGCCTCCCTTTGGCTGCTCCCCCCCATGGCCGGGCCATGCTGATAGTTTCTCCCGAGGGAAAACGCACTTCTCTCCGATATGCCCAGTTGCACGTCCACTATGCATGTTAATCAGCGGCCAGTGCTTGCCAGCAATTTGCTTCAGTTCTGGGCCTGGCTCTGGGTTTATTTATTTTTTATATTTATACCTTGTGTGTGGAGAGGGCTGACTTGGAGTGGGAGTAGGGTCTGGAGAAGGGGGCCAGAAGGAACAGGAGGAATGAGCTAAGAGCTAGTAGGGAATTCAGGGCTCTTCTTTGCCATCCTGCTACCTGCCAAAAGGCTTGCATCTAAAGGAGAACAGCACTCCGAAGGATAGTGCTGGGTCCTTCCTGAGCACTCCTGGCAGCCTTGGGAAGTGAGCCCCCTGGGGACCAGCAATCCCATGGTAAAGGAGAAACTTCTGGCTGTGGGGGATAAGGTTATTATGTCTGCATTCTTCCAAGCTAGATTTCTGGACTGCAGACCGTAGTGACTGATGCTTCATCTTGCCTTGTTGCCTATACCGAGGAAAACCTTAGGCTACAATAAGGAAAGCCTGGAGCTGACGTCACCTGGTAACTCTGACACAGACTCAGGAGCAGCACAGAACCTGCTGGCTTTCCAACCCTCTCTCCATGATTGTATCCCACAGCTGCTGAACATAGAGGCCTCTCTTCCACCCACCATCTGTCCTGGGGCAGGGTGACACCTTCCCATGGGATTCGCTAACAATTCATCCCCCCAGTTCTTCCTAAATCAGCTGAACCCCTTCCCTCTGCTTCTTACCCTCAGCTCTGCTGTCATAACCGTGTCTGGCACCTAGGGTGTGAGAGGCATAAATAGGGCAATGTTGCAGTGTCTCCTCAGGGTGACAATGAACAGCAGGACACCAGAGAACTGATCACACACAAGTCGACAGGCAGACATAATCAGAGTGTTCATAGAATCCTTCCTTTTCATGAAATATGCACAATTAGTCAGGCATGATGGTGCATGCCTCCAATCCCAGCAGTCCAGAAGAGGAGGCAGGAGAATTGATTTCTAGGCCTGGATGGTTACAAAGCAAGATCTGGACCAGTCTGGGCTACATACCAAGACACTGTCTCAGAAAAGTAAGTAAAAAAAAAATCATTAGTCCATGTATGCCAGGGTTTATTTCTGGGCTATCCATTCTCTTCTTTTGTTCTATATGCTGTCTTTATGCTTAATCATAAATTATGTAATAAATTGTAATCCTTAAAGACCTTGTTTTAACTTATAAAGTATCATGCTAACTGTTTTCAGTAGGTGGCTTGGGGCCCCACTATTTCAAATGCAATGTGTAAACATTTAATTGTCTGGTTCTTAAAATTGTTTAAAATAGTATTTATGTGTGTGTACACATATGCTCATATACCTGTGTGCACATAGTCACACATGTGGAGATCAGAGGACAACCCACAGAAGTCAGTTCTCTCCTACCACCATGTGGGTTCCAGGGATGTGACCTCAGGTCGTCAGGCTTGATGGCAAGTCCCTTTATCTGCTAAGCCATCTTTCCAGGCCTCTAGCCTAGAACTCACTATGTGGCTCAGGTTCACCTTCATTGTGGGATCCTGCTGCCTCTACCTCCAGACCGCTGGGATTATAGGCTCAAACACCTAGTTTAAATTTCCTTTTTTAAAATTATATATATATTTGAAAATACATTCTTCTCTCATAAAACACATCCTGAGCACATTTTCCCCTCCTTCCACTCCTCCCAAACCCCTCCTTTCTCTCTCCCCCCAATCCACTCCCCCTCCATCTTCCATCAGGAAAGAGCAGGCCTCCAAGAGCAACAACCAAACACAACAAAGTAAAGTCCAGTAAGACAAGGCAAAAGCCCTCACACCGAAGCTGGAAACGCGAACCCAACAGGAGGAAAAAGGTCCTAAGAGCAGGCAAAAGCATCAGAGATGCCCCCACTCCCATCGTTAAGAGTCCAACAAAAAACCCAAGCTAAACAACCACAGCATGTATGTGGAGGGCCTAGCATAGGCCCATGCAGGCTCTGTGGTTGCTGCTTCAGTCTCTTGTGAGCTCATATAAGTCTTGCTTAGTTGATTCAGTGGCCTCATTCTCCTGCTGTCCTTCACTGCACCCCTACACCTGACTCCTAGAATCCTTCTGCCCCCTCTTCCTTGGGATTCCCTGAGCTCCAAACAGAGGGACCTGATGGAGACCTCTGATTTAGATTCTCTCTCCACATAATGTCTGGCTGTGGGGGTTGCATCCACTCCCATCTGCTGCTAGAGGAAGCCTCTCTGATGACAACCGGACAAAGCATCAATCTATGAGTATAGCAGAATACCATTAGAAATTATTTCATTGATTTTCTTTTCTCGGCCAGTCATGTTTTGTTCCACCCTAGGTCTCTGGGCTATCCAGTCTCTGGTTCCTGGTCATCCAAGCAGTGTCAGGCATGGGTTCCCTCTTGTATCATGGGCCTCAAGTTAAACCAGACATTGGTTCTCTACTTCCACAAGTTCTGTGCCACCTTTGCCCCAGCATATCTTGCAGGCTGGTGGACAGATTGGTGGTCAAGGGTTTTGTGGCTGAACTGGTGCTCACATTTCTCTTTCAGTAGCCTGCACAGTTCTTTCCCATGCCAAAGAGACTAGAGCATAGCGGTGAAGGCTGCATGCAGGTACCAGCTCTACCTCTGCACCTTCAATGAGCTGTGTGGATGTTGTCCTCGGCAGTGCCCCCCTCCCCGTGCTGTCAGTTTGCAGAGAGTGATCCTTTGTCCTAGCATCAGGCTTGGGGGGGGGGGATCTTCATGGGACCCTCTGAGCCAACAGCTCAACCAAATGCAACCCAGTCCCGCCACTAGAAGCCTTGCCTGGCTACAAGAGATGGCCAGTTGAGACTCCGTATCCCCTATTACTAGTTCTCACTAGGATCTCCCTCATAGATTCCAGGAAGTTTCCACTGCACTAGGTTTCCACACCACCTCCCAAATGCTCCCCCACTTTCAACCATCTCTTCCTACACTCTGTCCTTTCATCCCTATCCCAACCCACCTGATCCTTCCTGCTCCCATTCCCATCAGGCCCCAGTTCACCTGCAAAATCTGTTCTATTTCCCCTTCCCAGGGAGAACCATGTGTGCCCCCTAGAGTCCTCCTCTTTACCTAACCTCTCTGAGTCTACAGATTGTAGTTTGATTATCATTTACTTAACTGCTGATATCCAGTTATAAGTAAATACATACCATATTTGTCTTTCTGAGTCTGGGTAAATTTGATTTTTCAATTACCACATTGATAGCACAGAACAAAGCTCCTGTTTCATAGAGCTGACATCCTAGTGGGACTTTGAAAAGAGGAGACTAGATGTTTGTGAATAAACCTAGTAAACTTGTGGAACCCAGCACTCAAGAGACAGAAGAAGGAGGCAAGAGGGAGGAGGCAAGATTGTGAATTCAAAACTAGAGTTGGATATACAATGAGTTCCAAGCCAGCTTGGACTAAATAATGAAACCTTGTCAAAAGAAAAAAAAATCTACCCAATGTTCATGATCAGGAGACCAAGTAAATTATGACATATGTATACACTGGAATATCATACAGAAGCACAAAAGAATAAACCATTGCTACATATGTTGATGAACACATCTTGGGCATAATGCGGAGTGATAAGTCAGTTCCAAAGTCTAGCCTGAGCACAATTAACGGAATACTTGCAACACATTCAAGCCATCAGAGGAGTTACTTTGGGGAGAGGAAGGAAGGGAAAGATGAAAGAAGAAACACACGGGTCCCAACTGTAGCTGTGAGGTTTTATGTCTAAAGCTGAATGGTAGTTAGAAAGAGGTGGTTATAAGCTTCTTGAGGTCTTTATGAATGAAGTGTTTCATTCTTAAACCAATGGTAGGAAGAACTTGGTGAATAATGAATGAAGGAATTAATGCTGTTACTTTTCACTCAGAAAGCTGTTTTTCCTGCCTCTTCTTATTTTTGTAACTATGTCTCTCTGGAATCTGTATAAACTTTGGGACCAACTCAACCTGGCCTTGTACCCTGGCTATTCCATGCCACTTGCTGCCTTGTAATCTGCAGACCCTATCACCTCCCTCTCCTACCCACTTCACCAAACTACACTGAACATTCTCTGAGATGTCAGCATGCTGCAGAGTTGATCTAGACTAATCTTTCCAGTTCACAGATGGCAACAGCAAGCCTCAACAGGAGACCTCATCCCCTACCCTAGAAACTGAGAAAATGAATCCTTACCCCACAGGTGACCAGACTGGCCAGGCAATGGCAGCCTGAGGGTGCTGAGGACTCAAAGACTGCCACTCTGGGGAAAGCTGAGACTGGCCTTAGAACTGAGTCTTCACCTGACCCAAAGGTTCTTGACCTGGTCTGATACACCCCCTAGCAGAGGCCCTTTGTCCAGAGCACTAGGACTCATGTCAGGTGTGGCTGGCCCAGAAACAAGATCTGGGGATGTAAGTGGGGAAAGATGGATGGAAACATTGTGTCATGAGGATAGAGTCAGATCCAAGCAGAATTTCTGACAATTCAAGGCCATAGGACACAGAACAGACTGCCCCAAGGGAAGAGGTGACAATGTGGACTTGTCTGCCTTAGGACTAAATGATACCACCTTAGAATTTGCTGAAGAGTCCACAGTGAGCAGAATTAACAGTAGCCATCAGAATCCAATTCTCAGGATGTAAAAGAAAAGGGGAATCAAGGTTCACCCAGGGAAAGATGGGAAAGAAGGCAGTGGTGAGACATGGTGGCATCCTGATGGCTACTGCCATGGGGTTTGTGCTCTTCCTCGCCATTGTGTTTGAAAAGGTATCTGCCTTCCAGAAGAGGAAACTGAGGCCTGGTGAGGGAAAGGTCTGAATCCAAAGCCTGGTCTCTTTATACCTAGTGGTTTTTTGGCTCTCAGACCCTCTTCTTCGCCTTGTCCTGAGCAGGCCCTGATGGCAGCCTGTCCAATCAGCACCAAGAGTGCCAGAGAGGCCACCAAAGAGACCCTGCAGCCCAGCTAGCCCACCTGCCTCTGTTGTTCTTGGGCTCTGGCTGGGTGCTCTTGTGGAGAATGGTGGGGCCTTGGAGCTGGCCTCTGTCACAAGCCCGTGTCGCCTGTGGAGAATCCCTTCAAGGGCAGCCCTTGTCCCACTCTAATTATACAAACAAATTTTCTCTGCTTCTCTAAATAAACAGTGTGCGGTCTGAGAGCATGGCATACTGGGAAATCTAAAATGAGACGCTGCCACTAATGGGTTCCTTAGCTTCAGGGCTAAACAGATTGCCTGACCAGGTCTGCTGCCTTAGTCACTGACCCTTCCTACACTGTGCTTCGTGCCCCATTCCAGCCCATCCCCCACTGATACCCATGAGCCTGCAGTCCCCAAGTGTCAGAACAATTAACTGGAGTGCACACGAATCACATAGATGGGACTCCTGAAGCAGATTTTCAAGGTATCTGTATACATAGGGAGGTTCAAGCTAGAAATATGCATGCACACAAGGAGCATGTCTGCACGGAGAGTTGTACGTTTGTCCAGATCTGGCCATGCATGTAGCAGGGGCTTCTCTGAGGATGTGGGGCTGCAGCTGAGTACTGTGGGCTTGAGGGATGCAGGTTTAAAGTGGGTGTGAGACACTGGTGTGTATGCTGGCGACTGAGGAACTGCAGGTGACATGCCCTGAGCATGGGGGTGAAACACCACTGAGAGCATCTCTCTCCCAGCTCTATGGGTACTAAGCACGTTCACACCAATGGATCATCCCAGCAGACCTGTTCAGAAAGGTTAGAGTTATCTCCCTCAGAGTTCGAGCACATGCCCAGGGCCACTCAGCTCAGAAGTAAAAATATGGTTTTCTGGTTCCCATGGTTATTTAACCAGCATTATTTGCTACCTTGAAAGGTTTCTTGCTATCAGGACAGCATGAAAATTGCCAGCCCTCTGAGGAGAGAATCCATTTTGTTTCTCTCTGCATGAAACAATAGTTAAGTTGAGCTTTAAAGCCACACTTCCAAGCTGAGACCCACCTCTGTCACATGCTTATTGTATGTCGTTAGGCAAGCTACTTAACCCCTCTGGGCTTCATTTTCCTCATCTGCAAGATGGAGCTTTAGAATGTCCCAACCACATCGGGTTGGTGAGCATTGTGATGAATTCATGAATGTGAAAAATCAAAACACAGTCTGAGACATGGCAGTCACTCAAGTAGGGCTGGCTGCTACCATTATTTATGTTATTATTACTTCCCATGTAGTGCTATAAGCCTATGTAGTGCTTAGGGCCTGTTAGACAAACAATACCCTATTTGTGTGGTAAATGATAAACTCCACGTGTGATGCTACTGGAACCAATGGATTATAATACTCCCTCTGAAGTGACACTTTTAACATGGTCTTTCACCACATTTTGCAGCATGAACCCCTCGGTTCCTGTCTGTACGAAGTTGGAGTAGGTTTGATGGGCCTCGTAGGACTTTCAAGCTTGGCTATGCTGTGATTTCTCATGTGTGGAGTGCTCTGAGTCTTTCCTCGTGCGCCTCCCTGTTGTCAGTAGCACCCCTCTCCTCAGCTGGTATTCTCTGTCTGCCGCCATCAGTGCACACACGGTGAGGGCAATTCTCCTGGAAGCTTAACTTCCCACCCTCTTGCCCTTGAAGGACACCATTTGAGGAGTAGTTTATTTAAGTTCGTTCTGATGGTTTTGAGTTTTACCGGAGAGAAGTGGAGACAGAAAAGGGAAGGGGGGAGGAGGCGACAGAGCAAGTGAGAGTGGCTTGGGGAGTGCACAAAAGCAAAAAGGGGGAAGCCAGCAAGCCAGAGAGTGACAGTCCTCTTTCTGCTCTTCTCCATGGACATCGGGGAATAGAGAGTTGCCAGGGGCCTGGCCATGCCAGTTTTCAGTGTTCTTGGATGCACAGAGAGGACTCTAAGCTATGGGAACAAGTTGTTGTTAAGGGTCCTTAGGGTGCCACCCGGGAGAGCTGGATTTGGGCCTAGTTCTGCCTGGAATTGTTTGTGTGACTGTGAACACGTCTCTTCCTGTCTCTGGGCTTTGGGTAGCACAGACAGAGGAGGTGGCTGGGGCTTGGGAAAGGGAAACCCAGTCTAATGAGTGCCCATGAGGCCAGTACTATGAATGGTCCCATTTTAAAGATAGGGAAAAATGAGGAAAAGTCCTTACAGCTGATGCATGACTGACTCAAAATCTAAACCAAGCACAGGCCAACTCTAAAGGCTGCCCACCTGAGGACTTCACCACCTCCTACTGTGCTAGAAACATCTTTAAGCATCCTTGTAGTTGTGTGTCTTGGGCAAGTCACTTTCCTCTTTAGGCTTGTGGAAACCCATGTGTGATGTCTATTTCATAACTCTCCTGGCTGTACAGGGCTGTGGTGAGGAAAATATGCACTGTCGACCCCCAGTAGAAAATTTAACCAAAAGAGACAAGACTAGGTGAGCAGGGACCCTGTGACCATGCTGTGCTCCAGAGCTAGATGTTTAGTGTGCATTGCTATACTTTAGAGATGGACATCTTCTTAAATAACTGCTCCAGAAAGCAAAGGGTGCACCAGCAGGATTCCAGTCTCTGGCCCTTGGGTTACTTGCTTGCAAGGCTCTGGACAGTCCTGGGCCTGGGCGGTGCTTCGCAGCCCAGGCTGAAGTTAAAATCACCCGGGGAGCTTTTAAAAACTTGGCCAGAGCCCCACCCCCAAACAATTAAGCCAGAGTCTCTGAGGCTTGACTACGATATTTTTGTTAATCTCTCTAAGTGAGGCTCATGTGCAGCCAGGGTGGCCTGAGGAATAGGCACAAACGTATCTTAAGGATGAGGCCGGGGACCAAGTCCAGGCTGGGGTTAGGACAAGGTTAAGGGTGGGGGGGGAATAGGCTGAATGGGCTTCAAAAGCTTGGGCATCCCATAATATCCCAGAGTTGGAGGAGAGCTCTCAAAATTCAACAATGCTTTTTACAAGGGGGAGCCTGGGGTCCACATAGGAGAAAAGTCTTGCCCAAGGGGACAGAGGGACACATCTGGAATATGATTTTTCTCTCCCTTTCTTCTGTTCTGAACTGGTGAGGCCCACCCTTTCCAGATTCCTCAAAAGGGAAAGCTGACCTACCTAAAAGCACACAGCAAAGCTTGAGTGGGAATTCCAAGGCTGCCTGGACCAAGCCGGCAGGTGGTGCCCCTGTCAGTGGCTGCCCCAGGTCACTAGGAGGCTGGGCAGGAGGTGGCCCAGGAAGGAGATCAGGTTAGAGTTAAAGGCACAGGGATAGTCCTCTTTCTGTGTCAACCCGGACCTTCCAGGAGTGCCTGAGCAGAGGAGGTTCGAAGCCCGTGTTGTGGGAACCAAGCTTTCATGTCAGGAGCCCCTTCCCTTCCCCCGCCTGGCTCCCGGGGTCTGGAATTCTTTTAATAGGAGACAAAGCCTTTAATTCCAAGAGATCAGATGAAAGGCTCCAAATGCAAATGTGCGGGCAGGGAAGCCGCCGAGATAATAGGCGGCCTTCAAAGTGAGAAAGATATGAAGGCCTGGGCCGCAGGAGAGGCGGGGCCCCGCCGCGTCGCCCGCCCGCAAATGCTTCAGTTCAGAAACGAGGTTCCAAAGAGGTTAGGCCGCAGCCACCGCGAGTCCCGCAGGCCGCAGCCAGCAGCCCAGGCTCAGCCATGTGACCCGTGGCAATTAGGCCAGTTCAGCTCATTTTTCTCAGTGCCTCAGTTTCTTTGTCTGTGAAATGGAATTAGCATTGTCTGTGGCTTGGTGAAGCAACTAAGAGAAATGGTTCTAGTGGCTTGAGAGTTCAGGTGCTGAGGCAAGTGGGTGGTGGCCTTTCCTTCACATGTCCACCTTGCTGTCCATCCCGCGTGATCAAGTCCCAGTACTCACTTTCCTGACTTTTATTCTGTCAAATCTCACCCAGCTCCCAAATTCCCTATCACTGTTCCCACCACCTAGCTACTGCCCTAGGCCCTGCTACTGCCTACTGCAAGACTGTCCTGGTAACCGGCTTTATGTGAGCAGTTTGCCTACTAGCAGGTTACTGGGCAGAGGATGGGGATGGAGAGCATTGAGCCTGGACTCTCCAGGCAGGCCAGCAATTAGAGTCCTGTAAGAGGAATGATGGATGTTTCTAGAGAGATGCCTTGGGGGTGCCCTGACTTTTCTGGGCCTTCCTCTCCTCAGCTTACTTAGCTCCTAGGCTACTGTAGCCATTTGGCCTGGCACTGAGTGTCCTACAGCCATTGTGTGTAGTGAGTTCTTGTTCTTAGGGTCTTCTCTATTTGGTACCTACCCAAACCATCACCTTCCAGCCCTGGCAGTTGCAGGCAGCTTGCTTGCTGGTCTGCTTGTAGTCAGTCTCTGTGTGGCTCTGCTTTTTCTCTTTCATGTGTTTTACCCTTTCCTGTTGTCAATCAAAACCCATACTGAAGCCAGTGCTGGCGGATAGGCTGAGCAGGCTCCAGTTTGGCAGGCCCAGACTGGGAGGACTTGTGCTGCCTGCCCGCCCCAAGTTGCCAAGGAGCCTCATGTGCAGGGAGGTGGGGGCAGAAGGGCATCCCACATCTGCTCCCCATATTGCCCATCCCAGAGGAAGAGTCAGCCCAGCCACAAGAGACAAGAAAGGAGAGAAGAATGAAGGTCTCTAGAGGCCGCAGCTGAGCCAAAGCGTGGAGACAGGAGCAGAACTTGAAGCTGTAGCACCCAACGCTCCAAACCAGAGAGGTGTCTGTGAGAGAAAGCCTGGAGGGAGGAAGGTAGAGAGGAAGCTAGAGAGACAGTCAGAGAGACTGACTGGCCCTCAGCAAGAGCAAGGAGGCACTCAAATTCACCAATGAGAGCCAGAAAAGAGAAGGAAGGCCTGGGAATGGCAGGCAGCACAAAAAGCAAGGAAAAACTGCACAGGTATTAGCATTTCCATTTTTGCTTTTTGTGCCCTTGCACCTTTGCGGGCACAAATGCCCCATAAAGCTTGCGATTAGCAGCTCTGCTGTCCTGGACTGGCTGACATCTAATGGGAGCCACCTGGCTGGCAACAGACCCTGGCCCTGCCCCAGCCTTGGGTCCCCAAGGGCTCCCTCAGAAACTACTTTACTCATCAATTTGCAGTTGAAAAGCTGATCAGGGTTGGGGGACCCACCTAAGGATGTCCCTATTTTACCTCCATATGGATGGCTCAGATAGACAGAGGGACCCCAATGTGCTCCTGGGAAGCAGTGGGAATCTTCTGTTGAGGACTTGGCAGTTCGAGGGTGATTCAATTCCATTGACTACAGTCCCTGCCAGGATTTTGCAGCAGCATGCTACTGTGCCAGCAGAGCAGCCCAGTGACTCGGCATGTCCCAACAGCCAGCTACCTAGTGATCCACCTGTAGCCAACAGTGGATCCCACAGCAAGTCAGGCCCAAGAACCAGGGCATTTAAGAAGAATAAATAATGAGGGATTGTTGTGGGAAAGAAAGAGACGAGGAGAGGAACAAGAAAACTGAGTTTGCTGGAAGGTGTGCCTATGTATGGCATACAGTGGACATTCAGGAAGTACCCATATCAAAAAAGTGAGAGGATTAAGATCTGAAGGGTTAGGAGAAGAGGCCAGGGCGTGGTGCAGCTAGAGAAGGCCAGCAAGAACAAGCTTTACCGCCCTTTGAGTGGGCAGGTAGCAATCCGACTGCATCAGGGAGGCTGGACCCCCAAAGGACCTGGGGGGTGGGACTGTATAGTCCAATATTCAAGACTGTTCTCACTCTCTCTCCCTCTCTCTGTCTGTCTCTGTCTCTGTCACACACACACACACACACACACACACACACACACTCACACACAATTTAGGCGAGATATTTAGACCTGGCTTGGCCTTAGACAAGATGGCTTCTAGAGTATAAACCTGGAAAGAGCCAGGGATCCCTTGGCATATCTGGAAGCATATCTGCATGGCATATCTGCAGGCACTGTGAAGGTGGTGGCAAGATGAGGGAAGGGAGATGAAGTGGCTTACACAAGGTCACACTGAGAGAGCAAGAGGACTTGAAAGACCTGAACCTAGAGCCTGCCTCTCTGGTGGCTGGAAGGAGCTACAGGACACCTCAGGACCATGAAAGAAGCTGCTGAGATGCACACAGGGGTAGTCAGCAGAGTGGTGAAGGATGTCACAACAGGTATTCAGCTTTCTCTGTGTACCAGACACATGCATGTCATTATTAGGAAGTGTGTGATCACCTTTAGTGCCCCCCACAAGCCATGAGGTAGGAACTGCGGTTAATCTCATTTTTAAAAATGTATTACATTTGATTTATTTATGGGGGCACACACGTGCATGTCACCATATGGGTGCAGAAATTCTCTCTTCTACCATGTGGCTCCCAGGGATCAGACTCAGATCATCAGTCTTGGTTATAATAAGTATCTTTACCAGCTAAACCATCTTGCTGGCCATAGTTGGCCTCGTTTTACTTACAAAGAAACTAAAGCTGGATGGAAGAAAATCAGAACCCAAATTCAGAGCTTTAACTTCAGTGGGGACTTGGATTCCATGGTGGCCCAGAGATTTGGCAGGGTTCTCGTGCTGGGTGCAGCCTTCATTCCCAGGTTCCCAGCCCTGGCCCATCAGAGTGTCACTTTGTGCCATCACTCCTATCACCCTTCCTTGAAAGCTGAATCCCTAACTGGCTAGGGCTGCCTGGCTGACTATGAGGACAGAGAGTTGTCTGGTCTCCTGTCCAAGCCCTGTGAGTGCAATGCAGCAGGGCTGAACATGGGCTCAAGGAAGAGGTCACTCATGCAGAAACTGCACTGAACCCTGCCATGGGCCAGACTCCCGCCTTCTTCCAGTTTGTCTCAGAGGGACAGCATGCTAGTGCCTTTCTAGCCTTGGCCTCAGGGCCACCCCACAGGATTCTAAGGAGTGGGCCTAGGTTGTCTGCGGGCTCTCTAGCTCCTGCGTGTGAAGAATCCAGGACATATAAGCATGTGAAAAGAGGGGTGACAGACTGAGGCCAGCCATGTTGGGCACCTGATAAAGAGTCTGCAATTCTGTGGGATCCCTTTATTCCTTCAGATGAACAAACATGTGTTGAAGACCTACTGTGTGCTAGGCATCGTGTTGTATGCTGGTGATATAAGGAGCCCATCGCTTCAAGGGCTTTACATGCCACGAAGTCAGCTATTGGCTTCAAGAAGCAATGGGGGTAGTGGGTACCACATCTGCTCATCTTTTCCCTCTCCATTGCTTTCTTTCTGTCTCTTTCCTCTTCATTTTACTTTCCCTTCCTTCCCCCTTGGCTTTGTCTGTCCTCTTTTCTCCCTGTCTTCCCCCTCCTAATCCTGAAACTCTGCCTACTACTTCCCCTTCTCTGAATCCCATTGAGGCTTGGAGTAAGGACTAGAGATTGGAACTGAGTGGGTAGAAGTTCCCACTCAAGCTCCTCTGACAGCCTAGATGAGGACATTTGGGAACTCCAGCTATCATGTCATTCCAGGGTCCTGAGGACTAGCCAGACAAGGAGCAGCAGCATCAGAAACTCAGCCAATGGGAACCAGCCCAGTGCTGTTTCTCTCCTAAGCAAGAGATGAGGTAGGGCTATGACAGTGAAGAAGGATGCACAGGGAAGTCTGAGAAGCAGAGACCAGGGAGGGGCTTGTAGCTACATGCCACCTGATGTCTTCATGCCTGGAAATCCAATGAGGACTGGAGTTGAGTTATCTGAAGGAAGATGAAAAGAAAGCCCAGGGAATGCAATCAGTCAGATGGTTTGCCCCTGCCCCAGTGAGGACTCTTATTGAGCCTCAGTTTCTTCAAGGGTAAAATTAAGATAATGTTCATCATCCAGAGTGAGGGCAAAATGATTCACTGAAGGTTACACATTGGACAGGTTGTCTGAGCCATCCTGGATGGCAAGAACAGCAGGCCACTGTGCTTGGGTAGGGAGTCAGACTTCAGGATGGACTCCCTGATCTAGTAGAGCTTTGGAGGAAAATTTTGGGAAGGCAGCAACAGAACAGCATTCACTTTCCTGGATGCAATCAGCAACCTGTTGTAGGAAGGACCAATCAAGAAAATATGGCAGATACATACAATAGCGTTTTAAAATTCAGCTTTAAAGATGAGGTAAAAGATGGCTCTGGTAAGAAAATAGATGCAACTGTAAATCACTATGTTAAGCAAAATGAGCCATTCAAAAAGACAAACATTGCATATTTTCTCTTATATGCAGGTTTTTAAAAAGGCATGCAAGTAGAACAGGAAGTATTTGGGAGGAATGGGGGACCAGTGGAGGAAGAGAAGGGGAACAAGAGAGGAAACTAGGGGTGGATGCGCGAACTGCATGAACTATGCGTATGAAAATATCACAGTGAAATATCATTTTGTACAGTGGATATATACTAATGAAAAAGAAACAATAGAGAGGTTTCAAATAAGCACTATGGACTTTTAAAATGCTTTTATTTATTTATGTGTGTGAGTGTTTTCCTGCATGTATGTCTGTGCACCAGGCCGGATGCCTGAGGAAGCCAGAAGAGAGGAGATTGGATCCCTTACAATTGGAGTTACAGACAGTTGTAAACTGTCATGTAGGTGCTGCGAGCTGTTGTATGGGTGTTGGGAATGAACTCAGGTCCTCTGCAAGAGCAGCAAGTGCTCTTATCCACTGAGCCATCTCTTTCTCAAGTGCCATGGGGTTTTTAATCCGAAAGCCCAGAGCTCAAGTACTGACAGCCCTCCCCTGTCAGTTAACCTCTGGAGCTCTCAGCTTCTTCACCTATACAATGGGCTACCTGGGCCTTGCTCCAGCTTATATAGAACTTGGCAGGTGCCAAGCGCATGTCTTGAAGTCCTCCCCCTTCGTGTACCTCCGTTTCATCATTTGCTATAGAAAGGGAGTTGGACTAAATGATCTGTTGGGTCCCATTCAGCCCTAACGTGCAGAAACAAGTCATGATTTATTTCTTTTCCAATCATGTCCAGTGTGCCAGTCACCAGCAAGAACTTGCTCTTTCGAGTGCTCTGTGTGAGCGAATGAGAGGATGGGGAGGATGGAAGGAGGGCCCTCCCTGCAAGGAAGATGGTGAGTCTGCTTTCTCTCCAAGGCAACCTTGTGACATACAAAGCCCTGAACAGGTTTGGGGACCTCTGTGGACTAAATCCCACCGGAGGTGGCAATGGGGCTTAGGGTGGGCCTGGGAACCTGGAAATGGAAGCTGGAAGCAAACAGAGGAGCCCCACTTGCTCAAGCTCATGTGGTTCCTTCCTCAGGAAGCAAAGGGAAAGGACTTAAAGGATTTTGACCTCAGGGGGAAAAGAGAAGAGAATTAGAACCCAAATCCACATCTGCTCTGACAATATGTCTAACTCTAAGCTCTCTGCCCACAGAGGAGGGGAGTGTGGGCAGCAGCTGGTGGCTTCTTCCAAGCTGCCTTTCTGGTGACATCACTGGCAACAGAGGCACCCACGTGGGGCCGAGCTGCCTGCTCCCATCTGGATCCACCCAGAGCCAGGAAGGAGGCATGAGATTCCTAAAGGAAGCTGGATTTCCTGCATTGACTGAGCTGGAAACTTTTAGGCTTTCATTTCCCTATCCCTAAAGTGGATTGTACTCCTCCCTGTGTGCAGAGTATATTTTAGAACGGTGTGTGTGTGTGTGTGTGCGCGCGTGTGCATGTGGGTGTAGGTAAACATGCATGTGTGTGCATGCAGGTGCATGAGGCTGTTGGAGGTTGATGTCAGTTGTTTTCCATTATCACTTTCCACCTTTTTTTTTGAGACAGGGTGATACTATGTAGTCATGGCCGGCATGGAACATTCTCTGTAGACCTTGTTGGCCTCAAACTCATAGAGCTCCTCCTGCCTCTACTGCCTAAGTGCTGGAATTAAAGGCCCTGCTACTGCCTTATTGTTTTGAGACAGGGTCTCTCACTGTGCCTGGAGCTCACTGGTTGAGCAAACTAGCTGGCTAGCAAAACCCCTGGATCCTCCTGTCTCCATGGTCCACAGTTCTGTGGCTACAGACATACTAGCCATGCTTTTACATGGGTGCTGGGGATCTGAACTCGGGGCTTCAGGTCCTTGTACAGCAAGCACTTTTTCAGCTGAGCCATGTCCCCAGCCCACATGCAGGATAATACTTTCACAAGCCTTCTCTGCGGGGAAAGGTAAGCAGTGGGCACACGTGGCACCATCTGGAGTAGGTGCCATACATCTTGCTGTTCCCAGCATGGGTGTTACTAAGCTTGTTGCAGGTAAGGGCAGTGGACATACTCCTTCTATGTTCTCACCAGTCAAGCAGGGGTAGCTCTGGCATGACCTATCTGCATATGTTGCTCTACAGAAGGGACTGCAGCAGCAGAGGGACTTGCTGTTGGGTTTCTTAATTCCCTTTTGCTAGCTCCTCACTGCCTGCTCCAAGTTCTCAAAGGGTCAACAGAGACCTGAGAGAGTTAGCCTTCTTCACGGAGGGAATAGTTAGCTCAGCCCTTGAACTTGGGGTTTTTATCCATATTCCAGCCTGGATATCCATATTCCAAGCCTCAACTCTTGGCACTCCAGCCCCTGAAAATTCAGGTCATCAAATGTAACACAGGATTTCCAGTCAAACTTGAATTTGAAATAAAGCATGAATAATATTTTAGTATAAATATGCCCCAAACATTGCACGAGCTGTATTTGTACTAACAACGTGTCATTAATCTGAAATGCCAACTGCAAGTGAGTTTCTCCTGTTTCTTGTGCAGTCCTGCTTGCCAAATCTGGCCTTAAGGATCAGGAGGAGGTGTCTCTCTTAAGTTGTTTGGCCCATGAGGCCATGACTTCCCATTTTCAAACTCCCCAGTTCTTAGCTGACTGACAGGAACAGCTTGCTGGCTGAGGGAACATATTTAATTTGGTCACTCATTAATTTGCACAGCTCTCTCCCTGCTTTCCTGGGCCTGGTGCTGCTCTAATGATTCAGATGGTAATGAACAGGAAGGCTTCCTGTGGAACAGCATTAGCCACAGGCACTACGGGCCTGTCCGCTGTACCCCTGCCCGCTGTCTTGAGACCAGGCCTGTGGCACTGAGAGGCTTCGAAGGAAGACCTCCACAGAGAGGTCTGAAGGCAGACTGAGTGGCCTCCTTCTAATTCCTCACTGAGAAATCTTGCAAGCATATGGAAAGCAGGGAAGAGAGAAGGGCAGGTTGTAGACCCAGGGAAGATGATAGATGGCAATATCTGTGACACACAGGACCCTTCTACTTTGATACATAAGAAACTGAGCAAGCCTTTGCTGCCCATCATAACTAGAGGGTAAGATCCTATTACAGAAAATGCAATACATTGGTTATAGTATATATAGAAATCAAGCTAGAATAAGCTGAAAACTTCTTCCCTGTTGCCTAGATTTCATAGTGCCAGAAGGTGCTGTGAAGACCACTGGGGAAGAAAAGTTATCAATGGTCTTATCCAGTCCTGGATGCTGCATGCTACAATACCAAGCTGCCAGGCAAAGTGTGCCTACTGTTGCAATAGTGGCATGACAGTTATGAGGAAACCAAACTCTTTCTGATTGTATTAGAGGAGGCCTGCTTCACAGAAGGGAATTCATGCTTTGTACTGTAAACCTAGTCAACAGTACATTGCTTGGGACATCATAAGCTTTAGTTTGTTCTGTAAATGGACATGTTACCAAACATTCTTATAAATATATATATTTCTATCCATAGACTAGTGCTGTTCTCAACCTTAGCCAGGGAAGACTCTGCAGTGGGCAGCAGTTTATACAGACTCAGAACTGGCCAATGTGCTGAGAAAATTGACTGTTGAGCTCTCAGCCCTAGTGAGACATCTATATCATCCACCACAAGCCTCAGGTAACATTGTGGAAGGGGCCAGACTATGCAAGCTGGAGGATAGCTAGAAATCCATGAAATGGTGTCTCCTGGGCATGATACAGCCACTGCACTCATGAACTCATTGTGTCTTGTGCATAAGACCTGCACAAGAACAAGCCAAAATATTCCAGCAGGCAGCACAAATTATACTCAGTGGACTACAGAAAAACAAAAAGAAAGGACAAGAAAGAAGGTGGAAGAGGGAAGAGTTGTGGAAGTACCTAGAGGGAGTGGGAAGGAGTTGGGGGATGGATATAATCAAGATACATTGTATACATGTTTGAAATTGCCAAAGAACAATTTAAAAAATATTTTTGTAAAAAGGAACTGAGCAAGGATGGGACCTGGTGGCAGACACCTATAATCCCAGCACTTGTGTGTCTAAAGCAGGAGGATCTCAAGTTGGAGGCCAGCCTGGGCTACATACTACATAGCATGACCCTGTGGGGTAAGGGATGGAGAAACTGAACAAGAAGATGCCAGTACATGAGAGTGATTGAAAAAGAAAGAATAGAGATGAGGCCCTGATAAAACTCAAGGCCCTGTTCCATAAAACGAGCACCTATCCCAAACCATTCTCCAACAAAAGGACTGTGTGGTCCAATTTGTATGGGAAATATGATAGAACATGGCACACAAACACATAGGCCCTTGCCAAGTTGTCTTATTTGTTGGCTTATTGAAAGCTCTGAGAAGTCTTGCAGTAAGGAACCAAAACTGATTTATACTGGGTGCTTTGGACATTTCCCATACATATTGGACATATAATCTTTTATATCAATCTTGCATCCATCTCAAGTGCTCGGGCTTTCTGGGACACACTTTGCTATATGTTCTGCAAGCACCATCTTAGCTGGGACAAACGGCCCCTGTGGGTTGGCCAGTTTCTTCTGGGGATGGAGGCCATGCTTGCCATACCTCATTGTCCTGGCCACATGTCCAAGCTTACCCCCAGGTCTACCTTCTTTCATTCCCAATGGCCTTTTCTCTCAGGCTCTTTGTATCCATCTGTGCCTTTGTACCTGTGTGTCTGGGTGCACAGGTTTCGATATCTATTGTTCCATGTAGCCACACCAGTGTGGGCTAGCTCAGAAAGCCCAAGAATTTCAAATTAGAGCGGAAGAGAGGCAAATAGAGGAAGGGAGAGTACCCAGTCTGCTTCCTAGAAAACCCTGACTTCTTCCACCATTTCATGAGGGAACATTCTAGAAGTGTGCTCCTGATGAAATCCACTGTGCTCACACCATCCGCATGACTTTATAGCCTAGCCTTTCAGGATGATGGAGAAAGGTTCAGTTAGCACACCTGGCCTGGGCCCACTGAGAAAGCATAGCAAAGAGTAACAGAGGCTACACACTGGGCCCAGTGTTGCCAGTTTGAACACTGATTCCCTCTCTGACTATTTAGAAAGATTCTAGGAAGAACAGCAAGGCCTCCTTAGAGCGTTGTCAGGATGAACAACACAGCTCCACGAAGGTAAGGACTGTGTTTGCCTTATTTTGATTATTATCATCATTATTTTTTGAAACAGGTCTCTCTCCCTACTCAGCCCAGGCTGGCTTCCCATTCACTGTGCAACTGAGGATGGCCTTTAATTCCTAATCCTAATCCTCCAGCCTCGATCTCCCAAGTGCTGGAATTATATGTGTACACCCCTAGTACCTGATTTCCTGATTACTTTCTTTCTGTTTTATCATACCTGACCTCCTAGCGCCTAATTACAAGGATTGGCAGAATATATATATATATGCCAGTGCCCACTTGTGGTTGCATAAACAAATGAATTCATGGAACTGGTGTGTGTGTGTGTTGTTTGGGATGGAATCCAATGCTTTGCATGTGGTAGGCAAATGCTCTACTGCTGAGTTACATGCCCCAAGTCTTTTGTAAAATTTATTTTAGTAGGGCTGGAAAGAGGGATAAGTGGTTAAGAGCACATACTGGTCCTACACAGGACCCCAGCTTGGTTCCCAGTATACGTGTCAGACAGCTCATAACTGCCTGTAACTTCAACTCCGAGAGATACAACACCTTCTTCTGGATTCTGAGGGCATCTGCACCTATACATGCATACACCCCCACACACATATACATGTAATTAAAATATTTTATCATTTATTTATGTGAGTTTGTGTGTATATGTGCACATGCATGCAGGTATCCAAAGAAGCCAGAAGAGGGCATCAGATTCTCTGAAGCTATAGTTACATGCAGTTGTAAGCCACTCAGTGCAGGTACTGGGAACAAAACTCCCATCCTCTGCAGATCAGTAAGTGCTCCTAACTGCTGAACCATCTCTCCAGCCCTAATCCCAAGTCTTTCTTTGAGCTTATATCATGCACCATGTATTGCTGGAATCACTGTACACAGAGTATTTCAGTGAATCCTCACAACCATCTTCTAAGTTAGGTACTATTATCATACTCACCTCACAGATGCAGACATTTCAACACAAGAAAGCTTAACCTAGGTACACAGTCAGGGTTCAACACAGGGAGTTCTCTTCTGAAGCCACTCTTCCATACTTGATGGTTCAATAACTAGCTGTTGGAGGAATGTAGGAATGGATGCATGCATGCATGATGAATGAATAAAACAAATCCCAAGTGATGGTGGCCCACAATCTTCCAACAGCCTGATGCTATGCATCCAGTAGTGCCAGGGCCTCCCTGCAGAAGCCCCGCAGTGTAACACAGGGAGCAAGCCCTCCCCGCTGCTCCCACCAGCACAGCCTCTTTTCTCCCTTACTCCTCCCCCAACCCTTGCCACATTTCCCTGTCACAGCTTTCTTCCCCAACACTCCTCTGTAGCCACTCCCAAGCTCCCAGCTCCTGAGCCGCCTGCTTGCCAGAGTCCCTGCCCTCTCTTCCTTGCGTGCCTGCATGTGCACCACAAAACCCACAAGCTCTCCAAACAAAGCAGGGAGCCGCCTCACCCACGTGCTGCCCCTTTGATGTCCCCTTTCTGGCAGCTGTAGAGGCAGTGAGCAGCTTCCACAGGCTTGGGTCCCAGAAGGGGCGGGTTCCAGGCAAGAAGCTCCACACACAAAGGCCCAGGCCCAGAGGAACACCGGTGGTCGTTGGAAACCCAGGAAACAGGAGGCCTGTGAGGGATGAGCCAGAGGCTCAGGACCCAGGAGGTCTTACTCAGCAGCTTCATGCCCAGGGGGTCTCTGGAAACCTGCTGTTACCATGATTCACAAATGAGAACCCCCCACCACACACGCTGCACAGCAGCATAGAGTTGACAGAGCACCTTGGCACCCATCTGCCTCATAAATCCCCACTGTGGCAGAGTTGGTTAAAAAAATATTTGGAGTCAGGACGCCTAGATTTGAATCCTTCTTCTGCTACTACCTAGCTACAGGACATAAGGAAAGTCACTGATCTTAGAAGCTCAGTGTCCCATCCTCCAAATGGGGACTATCTCACCAGGTCACTGTGAAGAGTGCATGAGCTCACCCTAGTCCAACCTTCTGAACAGTGTCCCCTATGTAAACACACACATCCATCCAGTCCTATGATCCTAGATGTCCCAGCTCAGTTCTGCCCACATTTTCTCCTCTGCAATCCTGGGAAATAGAAGGAACTGAGGCTTATGAAGGAAAACGGCTCTCCAGACTCAGAGGGAGTGCAATCGAAAACTGGGTCTGAGTGTCTCCCAAGCCCATTCATGCTCACTGGCCAAGGGTCAGCAGCACAGGGACATCTGCTCTTGGTCACTGTAATGTGTGCAGTGGAGCTGACAGTGACTCTGGGCAGGGCTGCTGTGTGTCACGAGATAGGGGAGGAGGAGGAAGAGCCAGACTGTGGAAACATGGGATTAGGGGTGAAGATGGCAGCAACAGTCAAGAAGCCTGTTGGCCTCTGCCACTTCCTCAGGGTCCCACAGCCTCCTGCTTTATGAACAGCATCCCTAGCCATAAGGGCAACAGTCAAAGGCATCTGGCACTTAAGCTGGGATGAAGAGGGGTCAGATGCAAATAAATGCCACAGAGAAAGAAAAGCTTCGCAGGGCAAGCAAGACCAGCCATGAGGTGTAGCCTAGACATAACCAGTGTCTACAAGTAGGAGGAGTACCCAACACCTGCTGCCTTGGGCACTGCTACTCCAGAGACATAAGCAACAGGGTCCTTCTGTGATGGGTGATGTTCTGTATGCTGTGAAAATGTGTTGCTCTGATTGGTTGATAAATAAAGCTGTTTGGCCAATGGTGAGGCAGAATAAGGTTAGGCAGGACATTCTAATTAGAGAGAGAGGAGAAGAAAGCAGAGCTGAGCAGACGCCATCCGGCCATCCAGAGAGCAGCATGTAATGAATGACACAAAGGTAAAGCCACAGAACACGTGGCAACATAGATTTATAAAATGGGTTAAATTTAAGATGTAAGAGCTAGCTAGCTAGAAGCCTGCCATGGCCATAGTTTAAAAATAATATAAGCCTCTGTGTGTTTACTTGGGTCAGAGCAGCCGTGGGAGCCGGGCAGGACACAGAAAAACTTTTTCTCACACCTCTGTTCAGAGATCAGCTTAAAATTTCCCTTGTTACCTTGAAGAAATGCTATCCCCTCCATGCCACAGTAATGGCACAGCAAAAGACAAGAAGGTTGTGGAGGTTGCGAGAATGAAAGACAGATGCCTGCCTGGCTCCATCTCATCCAAGAGAGGTGGCACACAAAGGACTGTGCAAACAGCACTAGATTGACAAATGAAATCAGGTCTAGTTCCAAAGCTAGACATCTTCTGAGTGTCAGTCCTCCCAAAGAACTCCTCCTCCCCTGTCTCGTGACACACAGCAGCCCTGCCCAGAGTCATCGCCACTCTTAGCTCCACTGCACACATTACAGTTGACCAAGAGCAGATGCCCCTGTGCTGATGACCCTTGACAGAGTGAGCATGGCAGAGACCAGGGCTAGGCAAGTTGATCCCTAACATTCAGACTTCCAGAAGCAGTGCTCAGAAAGGATGGACTGTCCGGTAAACCCATAGTGGGCACTGGAGGTAGGACATTCAGGTTCAGGTATCCCAGACAACATTCCAAGCTGTGCAAGACAGGTATTCTTGTTAAAGTCTTACAGAGGAAGCAGCTAAGAGAAGTCAAGTGACTTGCTCAGGGTCCTATAGACAGGAAGCTGTGGAACCAGGCTGAGGCTCAGGATTGGCTCCAAAGCCAGTGGGCATGGACTTAATGGGCTGAGAAACTCAGCTATGTAGGGGCGAAAAGAATGAGGTGTTTGGGACTTGCAAACGTGCCTGGAAGCTGAAGTTTCAGTCCTGTGAGTGTATACTTAAAAGCACAATTAGCTTGGTACTGTAGCATAAGCCAGTTGTCCCAGTTACTCAGGAGGCCAAAGCAGGAAGATCGCCAGAGCCCAGAGATTTAAGACTAGCATGGGCAACACAGCAGTTCTTTTCTCAAAAACAAGGGGAAAAGAATTGTCTCTTATCTTTTCAGGCTTGCTACAAACTCCTGGGCTCTGAGATCCTCCCATGTCAGCCTCCCAAGTGAGGGGACAAAAGGCACACCCAGATCAAATGTTTCTTTTATTGCTGTTGTTTAAGGCAGCCTAGAACTCAGGATCTTCCTGCCTCAGCCTTTCAAGTGCTAGGACTGCAGACCTGTGCCACTGCGCCCAGTTCAATGTTGTTACTGTTATTGGTTTGGTTTGGATTTTATTTTTTGAGACGAGGTCTCACTATGCAGCCTTGGCTGACCTGATACTTGCAATGTAGATCAGGCTGGCCTTGAACTCACAGGGACCCACCTGCCTCTGCCTCTGCCTCTGCCTCCTGAGTGCTGAGATTAAAGGAACATGCGACCACACCCCATGCCAGGCTACAGTGAATTATTTTTAATGGAAATGTTTAGGAAACACATTCCACCTTGTTAGCTTACTCTTCCTAAGGACTTGCTCATTACTGTGCCACCCCCACCACCGGCACCTTGCCCTGGCAGTCTCCTGTATCATGAAGCCTTGGCTTGTCTGCCTTCCTTACACGCTTGTACCTGGCCTGGGTTGTTTTCTGTTTTACTACTTCACTGCCTACTCCCCGCTGTCAGGCTGTCAGCTCTCACGTCTTGACACTTTTAGTGTGCCTGCTTCCAA
>LZPO01000002.1:462717-474276 GCA_001675575.1 Neotoma lepida | reverse complement strand
CTCCTGTACCTAGCCCTTTGCTGTTCGAAAGGGCTGGGACTGCAGGAGGCAGAAGCCAAACTGGAAGGTCCTGGGTCCGGTCCAGCCGTCCTGGAGACTGCAAGTAGCTCCTGGCTTTGAGTGTAGGGTGCTACAGCCCCAGGCCCCTGTAGGTAGACAGTGGGAGTCAGGCTGGCAGCATCTAGATGCTGGAATCTGGGTGTGGAGCAGGCTGGATCAGAAACTCTTGGGTTCTCTTAGCAAATACAGCTTCTCCTGGGAGGATTCAAACCCAGAGCCTGCCTGGGGCCTAGTCTATTGCCTGGTCCTGACTTTGTGATGTTTCCTCTATCATCTCCCAAGGGTCTAGTTAGCCTTTCCGAGGTAGGTATTCCCTAATTTGTTTTGCCATTTTTCTGGGGTCAGTCAGTCCCAGGAGACCTAAGTAGTGCTCTGCCTAGATTTACCCCTTGTCCTCACCCCTCTCCCTGGAAAATGCTAGGTACTGTTGACATTGAGGCCCTGCTGTGTCCCTGCTGCTAGAGAAAGAAAACAGGATTGGGCTCTCCTTCTCTGAGTCCCACTGCTTACCAGGGATTCCTCAGCACACTGACAATGTGCTGAGGAATCTTCTGGTATAATTGCTTAACAACTCCAGGGATCCACAGATCGCAGGGTCTGTCATTGCAGTGTCAGTACAGAAGTTTGAACTCATGAAATACAAATGGATGGGACACCTATGGCCCCTCCTGAGGTACAAATGTAAGTCCTATTATCTGCCTGCCATTTCTAAGCTTCCAAAAAGAATCAAATCCCTTTGTGGTTCAAATACAGAGGCCAAAGTCCACAGACAGACACAAACACACACACACACACACACACACACACACACACATGCACACATGTCTAAGTGGGGAAGGTGTTGGCAAACTGAGCACGTTAAACCTGGATGATTACAAGTGAAGAGCTGTACCACCCACGGGCGAGTGGAGGGCAGTGGATGCTAGTGGAGAGGAGGGAGGGCTGTACATGGAGCAACTTGCTGTGGCATTTCAGTCCTTAGGGACAGTTGCCCACTACTCACATTTTGTGATCGGTGCAGACCTATTCTGGAAGGAAAGCAGGTCTGGGACAGTCTGAAGTCCTCACCACAGCTGAAGGGTAGAACCCCTACCTGACAGTGTGATTTATCACTTTCTCCCTTCTCCCCTCAGCCCCCAACCTTCCTGCAGACCAAGAGAGGGAGAGGGCTCAGCCTGAGTGGCAATTCACCTGTTTTTGATTTGAGATTCAGGTGGACTTTTCTTTCTTTTCATCAAAGAAGTAGTGAGGGGAAGGCAGGGCCCCATCCATCACCCCAGCCTCTCAGCAGCCTTGGGGAGGGGGGAGCAGACTGCGGAGGAAGGAGAGGCTCAGAGACCCTGAAGCAACCTCCTCTGCTCCCACAGCCAATCTCCGAGACAGTCAGGCAGGGTGGTACTGGCCCAGACATTGGAGACTCCACCGCAGAGCTCAAAGAAATGCCTGAGGCCTCCTCCACCAGTGTGTGAATCTCTTTGCTTGCTCTAAACCCTAATGCCTGGCACATGGGTTGAGCGCAACACAGTTTAGCAGCTGGGGGACAAGAGAGAGAACTCACTTGACTCTGCTCTCCTGCTCTGGGCCCCACTGCTTACCAGGGACTCTGTTTTGCATAAATCTCAGCACTGCCCCACTCTCTAGATGAGACTGAGACACAAGCTGGTAAGTGGTTGGTCCAAGGTCAAATCACAAAGGAGAAAGGAATGAAGCCCAGATTCGAGTTTAAAAATTAATTTTGGCTCCAGAATGTTAGCCCAGCCAGGAAAGAAATGAACCATGGCATCCAGCCACTGCTCTCCACCAAACATGGGTGCGTGTATGCCTCAGCTCAAGGCCACTTCTAACACTTACAGAGTCTTTATGCAGTTAGAAGTGGCACCTCATCCTCTGAGAATGACTCAGCCCAAGAGCAGGGGACATGGCCTGGGACAAGGAACCAGGCACCTGGAGAAGGGATAGGCTGCATGTACAATGCTGGGACCACTGGGCAATCTTCTTTGGCTGATGTGGAAGGGGAAGGGGGGAACCTGCTAGGCACAATGGCTGAGCCACCTCCTCCTCTTCTACCCTGCCCTGAACACCATCAGCATCAGCATCAGCATCATCACCATCACCATCACCATCACCATCAGCATCAGCATCAGCATCATCACTATCATCATCACCATCATCCCAGGCACCGTTATGATACTACAATTACTAACCACAGGGGCTCCATTGTAACTCAATCTGTTTGGAACGCCCCACCCCACCCCAAAGCAACCCATTTTCTCCCTGATGGACTGTTTCCTCTTCATTACACCCCTCTCAGTTTGCAGCTTGAAGAAACCCATACCCTGAGGAAATGTGTTTATGGCTGGGCCACCTGGACTAAGGCACCCCTGTGTGGACAAGAGAGACCAGAAGGAGCTTTGGGAACAGGACTGCTGCATAGGCTCAAGTATGGCCTCTCATTTGCTGTGGGGTCTTGGTCTTGGACATGTGGCTCATGCATGTCTCTCATCCTCCATCTGAAAGGGGTACAGTGTCCAAATCATGCTGGAGTCTCTGAAGTTCATAAAATCTGCTCCCCTCTGTGCATCAAGAGGTGAGAACAAAGCACACCTTGGGTCCTTTTCTGAGTCTTCCGGTCATACAGGACCCCAGAGGCAAGCTAGGCCAGTGGAAAACAAGTCCCAGGTTAGTTCACATCTAGCCTCAGTTTCATCATCTGAACAATGGGAATTATAATACATACCCTGGCATCAGAGACGGAAGTGAATCTCAGTACTGTACACAACTGTGCCGTGTTCTACCACTCACATGATAGGCATTTGTTCATTTACTGTGGAGTCATTGAACATTTACCAGAGGGGACAAGAAAGTCAGACAAGAGTATAGGCTCTGGAGCCAAACTACCTGAGCTCAAAACCTAGGTCTGCCTTTTATTGATTTTGTGTGTACACTGGCTGAGTGACTTAAGCTTTCTGTGTTGCAGTGATCCCATGTGATCCCTCAAATATGACTCCCACCTCTTCAGCTGGTGAAGACTGGGTGAGCTGATCTATGCAATGAATGTGATGCTTTGCTCCACATAGGAACATCATCAAATATCAAGATGCTTTTCTAAATAGTAGAGGAGTAAGACAAATAGAACTCCTGTGTGCATGCAAATGTTGGTCCCCTTCCCTCTTCTCTAGTTGTCCTTTGGGACAAGGGACAAGCTCAAGGCAAAAACTGGCCTTTGCTTCTTCAAGGCCCTCTTCCAAGCAGTCTCTAAGTTTTGGAAAAATATGAATGGAGTTGCTCATTGAGTGCCTTGGCTGTGTCTGTGCTGAATATAAAGTCTGTGGAGAAGAGTGTGACTCAGCCTTCATTCATTAAAAATGCTCAATGAGGACTAGTGAGGGTTGGGGTGTGGCTCAATGGTAGAACATTTGCCTAGCGTGCATAAGGCCCTGGGTCAATGCTCAGTGCTGGAAGAAACAAACAAACAAAAAGGACAGAAATCCATGGTGACAATGAGGCTGTCCTAGGTTCACATCTGTTGTGGCTGTAGGCCCGCGGGTGTAAAGGGGGAAGAAGTGGTGGAAAAGTGCTGTTTTCAGGGCTGCGAGTCCTTACCTACATCTCACAGATGAGGAAACAGTATTGAAGGGACATGATCAGAGCCACCTACCTAGCAAGTAGTCAAACTGAGGCAGGCTCCCAACTATCTCTATGGGTAGTTTATGAGCCTGTTTCCTGCATCCAGCTGTGTGCACACATGTGTGGGGAAGGTGGGGGAAACAGAAGAGGTGGGTGTCTAATAATCTGGGTGCATCCCCCCACAGCAGGAAAGATCTAGGTAGAAGGAAATAGCAAGGCCTACTGTTGTTGGCTGTTTTTTCTCTTTTGGGGGGCCCGCCACCCAGCTCCCAAATAAATCACACATGGAGGCTTATTCTTAATTATAAATGTCCAGCCTTAGCTTGGCTTGTTTCTAGCCAGCTTTACTTAACTTATCCCGTCTAGCTTTTGCCTCTGGGCTTTTACCCTTCTCTGTTTTTGTATACCTTTACTTTCTTACTCCGTGGCTGGCTGTGTANGAGATACACCCGTCTCTGCCTTCCAAGTGCTAGGATTAAAGGCATGTACCACTGTTGTTATTGGTATTTTACTCTTTGGCTCCTTTGGGGGGCCCGCTACCCAGCTCCCAAATAAATCACACATGGAGTCTTACTATTACTTATGAATACTTGGCCTTAGCTTGGCTTAGTTTCTAGCCAGCTTTCCTTAAATTTAAATTAACCCATCTGTCTTTTGCCTCTAGGCTTTTACCTTTCTCTGTTTTTGTATACCTTTACTTTCTTACTCCGTGGCTGGCTGTGTAGCTGGGTGGCTGGCTTCTGTAGTCCTCCTCCTTCTCTCTTTCTTCCTTTCTCCCAGATTTCTCTTCTATTTATTCTCTCTGCCTGCCAGCCTCACCTATCCTTTCTCCTGCCTTGCTACTGGCCATTCAGGTCTTTATTAGACCATCAGGTGTTTTACCCAGACACAGTAACACAGCTTCACAGAGTTAAACAAATGCAACATAAACAAAAGTAACACACCTTAAAACAATATCCCCCAACAGCCTACTCTATCATGTGTCTTTCCACACCCAAGAATGTATCATGAGGACGACTCTCTCCTGCCATCATATACCAGTAGACACATGTGCGCATGTGCACATGTACACATACTGCCTCCATCCTCCTCTGCTTCTAAAAGTATCAAACCAACAGGGCTGCAAGGGAAACGAATGCTTGGCAGCAGAGCAAGTGGCCTAGGAGTGGTGTCAGGCTCCGTAAATATTTACCCGCTGGATTAGAGCAGAAGTTGGAAACATTAGGCAGCTGAAAATTACTGTTTTAATAGCACGGCTGATAAATCCAAACTTGGGGGGTTTGTTTGGAAGTCTCAGCTTCTGGGAATTTCAGCATGTAAACTCTGGGCCTGGGGTGGCCAGGAAGGGAATGGATTAGATCCTGTGGGCTGATGGGTGGGTATTCCTGGAGGAGAGGGCAACCAGACCCGAAATACTCCAGTCCCTCAGGCCAAGACCAGGCATGGTCCAGTATCAATTTATCTCTTTCCTCACGTATCAGGTCCTGAGACTGTGGAAGGGATCAGTGATAAGCAAACATTTATTGGACACCAAAAATGTGCCATTTGTCTTACGAGGCCTTTTAGCTCTTAGTCTTTCATCTTCTAAAAGCAGAGGGAATGCAAGGCTTAGAGAAGATAGGTAACTTGCTCCAGGGTACCAACTGAAAAGAACTGGAGAGGAATTGTACCACCCCACCCCCACCCCATCTCTGCTTCCTAAGGCATGTTCTCCCAGACACACTATCTTACCCCTTCTGTGTGGGCTGCAAAGCAGACAGCCACTGTGTTTCTAAGAAATCCCAACCAAGGTGCCAGAAAACACAGGGATCAATTCTGCCTAGCTCCTCCTGCTGCCAGCCAGGGGTCTAGAAAAGATATAAGTTATGTTTCCAAGTGATTCAAGCTCTGGGAGAAAAGGGCTCATGCCTTAAGAGAGAATCAGATAAAGTGCTGTGGCTACACTGAGGAAGTAAGGGATTCTTTAGGTGTGGGGCCAGAGAGAAAAGAAGTGTCCTGGTAAGGAGCTGGGAAGCTTTCTGCAAGTGACAGGTTGGGGGGTGGCCTGACAACAGTGGGTGAAAGTCAGAAGGGTGACAATCTGGCAACAGAAACAGCATGCATGGGCACATGGGGAAGGAACACTGAGTTATGTGGAGCCACTGAGTGTGTAGTGAAAAGAAGGAAGGAAGTTCCAGAAGGTAGAGAGGAGTCAGATTGTGAGAGACTTCCTATCCCTCCAGTGCTGAGGGATCCAAGGGTCCCTGGCTCAGGTCACAGCTGGACAATCCTTTCTGGCTTTCTGCCCTCTGGAAAAGGCAAAGAGAACCATTCCCCCGGCTTACTCATCCCACCCTAGTGTGAGTGATTGTGGGCAACAGTTTCACTTCCGTCCACACAGCCTGTCTTCCAGCTGCTTCCAGCTGAGGCCAAGATTCCAATTCCCCATGGCTAGGCCTGAGACTCTGGTTGGTGACAGGGCGCTGGAACTGCTTCAGGATTAGACCCCTAAGACTATAGGGGTCGTTATGCCCACTGACAGGGGCTGCAGGAGAGAAGAAAGCACTACTTGGGTATCCAACAGGTCTCCACCATGGGGCTGTGGACAAGTCACTTCACTCCTCTGAACCTCAGTTTCTTAATCTGCCACATCTACCTTGGAGGCCTTCAGTGAGGCTTCACGGAGGTCACGATGAACCTTCACGCACTGCTTAACTCCCACAAGCAAATGGCACCGACATCCTCTGGAGTAAATGGGTACTTTGGTATCTCTATGAGGGGGACTGGGTTTCATAAAGCCAAGTTAATCCTGGAATATCTTCTTTGGAATAGCGAGGCCCCTCTGCCCTGGAGAGACAAGAGAGCCTGTGGGAAGATTTCCTATCCTTTTCTAAACTGTGGGCTCAGTGCAAGGAACTTAGTTTTCATTTTGGGGCATTGGAGGGCTCAGGACTTCTATCTTTGGCCTCAGGGGTACAGCATCGTCGCCCACCTCCCTACCAATGGCCTCCTCCTGCACTTTCCTGATTCTCCCTTCAGCTTTCCTCTTCCAAACGGCAATAAATAGGTCTGCTCTGCATTCTGTGAGAGGGAGAGGTGAAGGAGGGAATGTCAGCAAAGAGGAGGTGACAGGCAGGGCTGTGTGCAGAGAGCAGCCAGAAGGGGGGGACCCCAGCCAGTCCTGGGAAAGGTGTGAGTGAAATGGAAGAGGCTGTTCCTTTGGGGCTGTGTCCTCCTCAATCCCCAGCAAGGAGGGAGGGGGCGAGAAGGCAGGCCCAGAGGGGCTTGAGGCCATCCCCAAATTTGGTAATTAGGCCTCTCCGTGTGGTTTTCCTGTTCCAGAAAACGCTAATTTATTGCAATTTGAAAAATGATCGAGACGTGGCTGGGGACCCAGCAGCTGGTGCAAGGGAGAGAGAAATCTTTTTGTTCTGTGGGGAATTGGGCTGCAGTCCCCGCCCCCACCCTGCTCCCTGGCAGGGCCATCCTTCTCCCAGTGTCGGATGTCGACAGGCTCCTCCTAGGAGCCGCAGGCCTTCCTCAGGCGCCCAACCGGGCGGCATTTATCAAAAGACTCTCAGCTTCTGAGAGCGAGCGAGAGGGAGAGGTGTGTGGGGAGAGAGGGCTGAGAGCCAGGCAGGGTGCGGTGGGGCGGGCTCCCAGTCCGGCCTACCTCTATCTAGCTCGGGAGAGGAGACTCCGCAGCCCCTGGGGTCCCAGTGAAATGAGGCTGGAGCTGGGATGCTACGCCAAGAATGGGGTTGGCTAGAAGCTGCGGGGCAGCCTCGTGTCCTCTTTCGCTGGCCTGCCGAGCTATGTCCCACCTGCCTGGCTGCCCCCTCACCTCCATTGTTCAGCCAGACAAAAGATAATTATGGAAAAAACGGCCCTGCGCCTGGAAGGCAAACTCAATACACCAAGCAAATCCCCCAAGTTGCCGCTGCGACTGACTGGTTGGGCCTGGATGCACTAGACAGGCCTGCCCCTGGCCCTCGGGTCGTCAGTTCTCGGTCTGCACCCACCACTCACAGGCAGCACCACTGTGCCTCACTGGAGCCGTCCCAGCTCTGGGCTGTGGATGGACGTCAGATAGCTTCTGTGGATCCTCTGCCCATGCAGGGGTGCGCCAAGGTGGCAGTTTGTTCTCAGACCTGAGGGCCTTCTTTGCTATTCCTCCTGACCCCCGTCCCCACCCCACCACCATCCCATCAGAAAGCACCAGAAGATGCTGACTCTAAGCACCCCTCTAGCTGAGCAAGACACGGCCAGGCCCAAAGGTGGTTCTAGAAAGAGAAACAGTGGAGAAAGAGAGGACCACTGAGCACATCCCATTATCACCTTGTCATAGCTTCGGTGTGCACCTGCCTCATATTCTTCCACTTCCCTCGCCTCTGCTGCTGCCTCCCTCGTTCATCTACATCTTTCTGCTTCTTCCCCTTCTCTTCTTTCTCCTTATCCTATAACCACCAGCAACACAGTATCACTGGCAACTCTATCATCACGACTTTTTAAAGATTTATTAATTTTACATGTATGAATTTTTGAGTGTATGTATGCCTGTTCATCATGTGCATGCCTGGTGACCTCAGAGGTCAAAAGAAAGCACTGGATCCCCTGGAACTAGAATTACAGATGGTTGTAAGGCAACATATGGGTCCTGGGGACTAAACCCAGGTCCTCTGGAAGAACAGCCGGTACTCTCAACCACTAAGCCATCTCTCCAGCCCCGTCAGCATTTTCAGTTCCTCACCACTAACAAATCCATCTCCTGACCTCTAGGAATTCCTAGCCTGGAAGTGACATTCCACCAGGGCACACTAGCAAGACACATGTTAAAATAACCAAGCTTACATGAATGTGTAGGAACATATTTATGCTAGAGTCTTCAGCTCAGGCAACCTCTTGGGGGCTTATGGAATCTCTCACATCTGGTTGGAGCTTAGCAGCAAGATGCAGATTTGTTCCTGGTCTACAAAAATGTTCTTCATCCTGTTCCTCCTTCCTGGTGGGCCAGCAGTAGCCCTTCTGGAGACCAGGAGCCAATGAGCCAAAGAAATCCAGCAGGGAGACTAAGGGTTGTGTCTGTTTGTGTTGTAACTGGAAGCTGGCACCTACCTGCTAGTGTGGGATGATCAGCATTCTTGCCCAGTCTGGACTTAGCTCAAGTACCACCTAGCCTAGTTGAAGGCTGATAAGAGACAGCTCAATAACTTTGAGGACATGGGCCTGTGCTAAGTCACAGTCCCTCCACACTGTCATATCTGCTGCAAGGAGATTTCTGTCCTCAGTTAATGCTGTGACCCAGTGGCTTCCCTAGTAGGTCTGCAGACCAGCAGCACTATCCCCACCTTGCACAGCAGCTAGCAGAAATGCAAGTTCTTGACTGCACCTCAGACCCACCAGAGCAGAGGGTCTGGAGTAGCACCCAGCAAGTTGTGCATTATTAATAAGCCCTCTCGGTGATTTGATGCATGCTAGAGATTCAGCAAAAAGACAATCGACTCAGGTCCACCTGTGTTCAAATCCCACCTCAGTCATTTCCGGCTGAGTAACCTAGGACAGGCCAGCCAACCTCCTTAGCCTCAGTTTTCTCTTCAGCAAACAGGAGATCACAGCGCCTGGCTAGTGGAAAATAACATTTGTCTTGATTCAGTAAAACAACAACAACAAAGAGTTAGTAAATAAACTGAAGCTACCAGTCCACAGAGCATGGAGAATGCCAGGAGTCCATTATGGCCGAGACCCATGGTATCTAATGAATGTTCCATCTTCTTGGTTACCTTGCCAATGCTGTCATCTGTCATATGTTTCAAAGCTCCATGCTTTTAATGACTGTTTCCACTTTTCAGAATTATGTATCCTAAGAGCTCATACAAGTTATTTCTTCCCTGTGAATTTTTCTGTGTCAGATAAGAATTGAATTCAGTGTAAGGAACTGAACCCAAAACAGTCTATCTTAAAATACAGGGTTTGAGCCATTGATGGCTTTAATCCCAACAAACCGGGGACAAAGGCAAGAGGGTCTCTGATCTAAATAGTGAGTTCAAGGCCAGCCTGGTTTACATAGCAAGTTCTAGGACAGCCAGGGCTACAATAGTGATACTGTTATGATACTGCATGCAGGAGGCCCTGGGTGGTCGGGCCAGGGTATCCCACACGTGAGGGAACCATGACAGGCAGATGCAGCAGTGGGTTGCAGCACGTGAACAGTCAATCACTCACACCCCAGGCACTGAATCCACGTGGAGAAAATTTATTTGATAGAAATATAGAAAAAGATAGAAAGAGAGAGGGAGCAGGGAGGAGAGGGGTTGAGGGTGCACACTTCGTGGGAATGGAGACGGGGGCAGTTTTATTTTTTAAAGGGGATTTTAAGTAAGGATGCTGGGCGGGTCTCCAAGGGGCGGGTCAGAATACTAACAGATACCTTGTCTTAAACAAAACAAAACAAAACAAAACATAGGGTTTGCTGGCTCAGCATGGTGGTGCACATTTTGAATCCCAGCAGTTTTGCAGAGGGAGGCTTGCAGAGGTGGGTGGGTCTCTGTGAGTTCAAGACCAGACTGCTAGGGCCACAGTGAAACTCTGTCTCAACAAACAAACAAACAAACAAACAAACAAACAAACAAACACACAGGGTTTGCAATCTCACATGCAGCGTGCCAAGGAGAAAAAAAGTTGGGGGATGTGATACTGCAGCCATCAAGATCTCTGTCCCTTCCATCTTTTCTACTTCACCATCCTAATACTTACTTCACATTTAAAGGGGGTTCCGCTGCTGGAGGTCCAGATACCACACCACCACTCTATACAACAGAAAGGAGAAAAAGAATACGAACTAAATCACCTTTCTTTTAAGCAGCTGCCCCAGGAGTCTTGTATGACATTTCCTTTTAAATCTCATTGGTCAGAATTGAGTCATGTGTAGTCAATCATAGAAGAGGCTGGGAAACAGTCTTTAAGCTAGGCTATGCCATCATGGGTAAAACTAGGGCTTGATTAGGAGGGGAGAAGGGCAGAGTGCACATTGGGTGGGAACTACCAGAGCTGTCTTTAAAAGCCTGACTCCCTTCTCCTCCCAGCAATGCTGATGGTTGGCTGGGTACCAAGGGCCTTGTGTCCCCTCCTCCATGGCAGCGTTTACCACTCAGCACTGAAATCCAGCAGCTGGCTTCATGAGCTCTGTGAGCAGAAAGGAGCCAGTGTCCCAGCTGACACTTAGCTCACTATAACTCCAGAGAGATGCTGAGTGGCCATGCCAGCAAGCAGGCAGCAGACAAGAGGACACAGAGGCCATCAGAGAGGCGGCTTTTTTGAGCCAATCTCAGTTGGAATGATAGCTCTGCTATTCAGTGATTCTGTGACCTCAGCCATTAGTAGCAATGACATGGGAGCACTTGGTATATGCTGGCCAAGTCGCTTTCATTTATTACCTCATTGCAACCTCGGTGACATCAGTACTGTCATTATCTCCATTTTTGAGTGTGAAAACTGAAGATTGAGTGCTTTGTTCAAGGTCTGCCAGCTCCTATGAGGTGCGGCCAGGCTTTACAGCAGTCTATGCTATGGCCCCACCTGCGGAGTCAGTCTCTTTATAGACCTGCCACACCCTGGGTGGGCTCCTGAGCTGATATTCAGAGACCCCATTACTAGATCGTGGTGCCAGGGATCTCAGGCTATCCATCCCACAAGTGAAAACGCCTCCAGGCGTATTCCTTTCTCCTTCCACTTCAGACAGAAGCCCAGCACTGGCAGGTTTGGACTCCTTTCAAAAGTCTCCTGTCAGTGTCTTAACTATGTGAGCCCAGGCTCATCTTTCTGTCAGGACAGAAATACTGTCACACACACCTTCCACCCAGGGAACCCTACACCGTGGTGCCCTGTAGTGGACTC
>LZPO01000002.1:433344-443798 GCA_001675575.1 Neotoma lepida | reverse complement strand
GTCTCACTAAGTAGACCAGGCTGGCCTTGAACTTGTTATCATCCTGCTTCATCTCCCTAGGTGTCAGGATTACAGTTGTGCACCACCATGCCCAGCTCTGAGGGTAATTTTAGGAAACATCAGGATGCCAGCGCTTTGGCTATGACTTATCCTGTGAATTCAGGTTGAAATTTTCCACTTAAGGTGTTGTACACATCTTGGAAAGAAAACATTTTGGGTTGCAGAGCACTTGGATTTTCAGGTTAGGGATGCTCAGCCCATACGTAGTCACAGCAGACATGGATTCTAAGCTCAGTCTTCTGACTAGCAGATCCCTCCTCTAAAATCTCTGCCTCAATATGGAACAATGCTTGCTCATGGTCTGTGAAATGAGTTCCCTTTCCCTCAGGCCTTTATCGGCCTTTACCCATTAGAAAAACCCCAGCTTTTCTCTCCTTACCTTTTCAGGATTCAGCTAATCTCCAGGGACCAAGCCCTTGGGCATGGAGGCAGAGGCAGAGGCAGAGGAGAGATTCCCTTAGCCAGGGGCCCTGGTCTATCTTGCCAGCTCCCCAATACCCACCAGAGTACTCACTTTAGTTTATCTATGTTGAGCTGGCTCAACAGGTCCAATCCAAGCCAGGCTTCAGCAGAGCTTCACAGAGATGCCTGCAACACACTGGGAGGCCCTGAGAGGTGCCATTGATTCTGTCTAATAGACATGTCATCCAAGTCACTTACAGAGCTTGGAAATTTTAGCAGGCTACATTTAAAATTTTACCCAAAGTGACCAGAGATTTGGGGCCTGTGCTCCAACAGCCGAAACAGGCTGGGCTTTCCCACTCTTCCCAATATGCCAATTAAAGAGGGGGATGCTGAAAAGCAGAGGAAGGAGATTTAGTCAATGCATTGGAAATAGGAACAAATAAAGAGAACTGGTTGACCCCCAATTCATCTTTGAGGTACTGATATGAACTTTACGTTTAAACAGAGGAAGAATTTGGGCATCAGTCAAGAGATGTGTATAATCAATCAGTCCTGGTCAAGATATGGTCCCACCCATCTTTGTCTCAGCTCTAGTTCTACAAGGTGATTGACAAGTTGTACTAAGCAGACCACTGTGGTTCCTATGAGACAATGTGTTCCAGGATGCAGCCTCTCCTTCATAGATAGATAATTGTCCTCTTGGGGCAAGGCCTGTCCAGCCTGGCCTTATTGCTCCTACAATTCAAAGTGAATGCAAGTTTAGGTCATTAGCTTTCAATTCTGTACCTTCCGCCTTGAAGCAGAGTGAGCTGGGTTAGGTAGACAGGGCATAATAGTTCTTATGCTTATGCATAGTCAAATGGGAAGCCTGGGCCAGAGTAAGGGAGACTGACCCCAGAGGAAGGCAGAGGCTTTATGCTTCCTGGGTTTAGCCACCTTGTGGGCCCTCAGAGTGAGAGTCAATACTTTTTAACAAAAGCAGCTTCTAAGTGCCTGTTACATCAATATCTATGAAATATATTCATTTTAACATGAAATCAATATAGAAAAATCATAGAAGTGTTTGACATTCTTTTTTTTCCTGGCTTAATGTCCAAATTCTGGCATGTATTTTGCATGGACAGCGTATCTAGTATCTCAATTTGGACTAAGTTAAAAGCAAGTAGTGACTGCCACAAAAGACAGCATAGGTAGAGATAACTTAGAGACCAGAGCTGGAAAGGCAACTAGCTAATGGTAAGCTAGGCTGAGGAACAGCAATGAGCAAAGGGAGAAGTGTTAACTGACTGGGAGACCTTGCATTAATAAAGGTCATCGTTTAGGAATTGTTATCTCCAGAGCTATGCGTGGAAAGATCGTTCTCGCCTTAGTGGAATATATATTGGGTGAGCAAAGACAGGAGGCAGGATATCCACTGTTGACTCAGTGAGTGCCAGCTCAGCTGTGAGAGGAGTATTTTGCTGGTGAGGTAGACAGATGCAGCTCTTGCCCTCAAGCAGCTAATAGTTGCTTGAGGGAGGCAGCGTGGACAACTGCAGTGGGGGCATTGGTGGACCCTTTACGCAAGCCCAGATGGGGCACTTAAGCAGGCGTGGAACAGCTAGTCAGAGTCAGGTTTTGCAGAAACTGCTTCAGCATCGAGGAAGAGGTGAGTGGGAAGGGCAGCATCTAGTGAGGGGCCAGGAGCTTTATGGTTGCCTGTGGCTCTAAGGTCAGACTGCCTGAGTGTGAAGGCCCTTAAGAAAGGGCCTTTGCTTCTCTGGCCCTCAGTTTCTCTCCTCTGTAAAACAGGGCCAGTAAAGCAGTGCACTCTCAGTGGGTTGTCAGCGGGAGGGTTAAGTGAAGCAAATCTATGGACCGGCTCAGCACAGAAACTGCCCTGCCTGGAGCCCTTAGTGAATGAAAATGTGCTGTCCTTGTCACTCCGATTAGTGATGTGGTAGCAGTGAAAGGCCCAAGACAGGGAAAGAAAGAAGAAGAAAGGGTTTAGGAGTTGAGATGGGCGGAGTTAGGAAAATTAGTGATTGCTTAGTTGGGAGGGGGAGAGGGAAAGGGAGGTGCTGTGTGAGTATATGAGGGCCAGGGACTGTTGGGGAAACCTGGATGATTCTACAATTACAGCACTGTCTGAAGCTTACTTGGAATTGGGACCTGGCCAAGTGACTTTTCCCACAGGAGTTCTCATAAAGATGTTTTCCCTCCCCAGTTGAGCCCCTGAGGTCAGTAGCTATGCCACTGATGAGCCAGCCAGGACTGTCCTTGTTCCTCAAGTCAGCCTCAGCATCAGTTCTGAGCCAACTTGGTCCTTGGCAGGGCTGTCTGCCCATGCAGCAGCCGCTCTCCTGCCTACGCCTCCTTGGGTTTCTAGGTCAAGAAATACTTCTCATATAAAACTCTCTGGGGTGGAAGTGTGGGGCTGGAGAGATGACTCAGTAGTTAAGAGCACTGGCTGTTCTTGCAGAAGACCCGGACCTCAATTCCCAACACCCACATGGCAGCTCACAACTGTCTATAACCCCAGTTCTGGGGAACCCAGCACCCTCTTCTGGCCTCTTTGGGTACCAGACACGCACAGGGTGTGGCAGGCAAATACCCATACACATAAAATAATAAAATTAAAAATTAAAAACCATCCAGAGCTCATGGTGCTTGCAAAGGCAGATCTGGGCTCTCCTGTCTGTTGAGGGGGATGCATGGCTGGCAGGCACTTGGGTGTGGGGTGGGGGTGGCAGGCGGACTGGGACAGGAAGAAGAAATCATAACTCTTAGCACTGTGGAGATCTTTCTATTCTCTTGTGAGCTATTTTGGAAAAAAAAATCCCAGAAAGATAAACGAGTCACTTGTAAGCAGACAGCAGCTTGGAGTATGGGCCAGAGTCATCTTGCCTCCAGTGGTCTGGCTTCTCTAGGACCTGAAGCCACCTGCCCTAACCCCAGACCAAGTCACCATGTCCATTCTGAGCCTTCCAGAGTCCATCCCTTGGTCTTGAACCTCAAGGAGAATCATTTGGTTAGCCAAATGGCTCCTCCTTCCATCTGGCCCTGTATTTGTCCCTTCAGCCCAGGGCCTGCCTACTGGCCAACTATCTGTCACATCTCAGTCTTGATTTCTTGGCCTTCACCATACCCCTCCCCACCTCAGTGCTGCTGTATCAACATCCTTAAATGATTACCAGCTGGTCCTAGTCATATCCTTTCCCTAGGGCCACGAAAAGAGGGAAGTCCTTTCTTCAGTTGACTCCCTTGGGTGTTAACCCCTGGCTGAATCCTCAGTGCCAAAAAGTAGCCAAAGCCCTAAGAGAAAACAAGACATAGCCTTTTAGAGTGGTTGGATTTCTCTGAGGATAGCTTGGGCTACCTCCAGCACCCCTTTCTGGATCAACACTCTGAAGAAGTGCTCAAGGAAGGGTTTAACTGGCAGATGACTCCTTTGCTTGCCTACTGTAGTACCCTTGGCAAGCAAGGCTCCTCACTACTGTGTGTAACCTTTTCCTTTTATGGTAGATAATGGTGGATTAAGAGTAAGTATGGGGGTTGGAGAGATGGGTCAGTGGTTAGGAGCACTGGCTGCTCATCCAGAGGATCCAGGTTTGATTCTCTTACTCACATGGTGCCTCACAGCTATTTGTAACTCCAGTTCCAAGGGATCTGGTACCTTCTTCTGGTCTCTGCAGACAGCAGGTACAAACATGGTTCACAGACATAAATGCTGGTAAAACACCCATTTTTAAAAATTAAAAATATGGGCCTTGACAACAGTCTGCATGGGTTCACACCCCACTGTTATCTCTTGCCAGCTGGGTGACCCTGAGCAAACTACTGTATCTCTCAATGCTTTCTTTCTTCACCTGTGAATAGCAATAGGAACTCTCTCAGAGTCTTGCACCTTAATACAGTTCCTGGCATAGACCACTCAATGGTAGCCCACCTTGTGATATTATTGTAGGTGGTGGCTCAAAGATCCATGTGAACAGGGACTTCAACTTCTCTCTGAGCTCCCAACATCCACAACCATCCAGTCACACAGAAGACAGTACATGCCAGAGCAAAGCATAGTCAGCTAGGACTGTCACTTCCACACAGCCATGTCAGATGACTGAAGCTCCAGAAAGGGTCTCCATTCTCTTCCTGGGGACTTGAACTACCATGTCCTCTGCAGGCCTGTTGGCCTCCAAGGTAGTGGTTCACTGGGTAATCCAAGAGGGCCCATGGGGACTCTATTCTGCTTAAAAAGGCCATCAGGGGCTGAGGGTGCAGCTCAATGGTGTATATGCATGGGCCTAGCATATACAATCCCCAATAACACACATGAACACATATATGCCCCTGATAATCAGTTGGTGGGCCCAGTGTCTTACATGTCCTGGGTAGTGGCTTGGATGATAGAAGCCAAGGCACAAAGCACAGATATCTGGGAAAGCCATAGCCTCAGGAGCCAGATTGACCTGGATTTGAATCCCAGTTGTCACTTTCTTAATGGCTATAGAGCCACAAGAAAATCATAAATCTTTCTTAGCTTCAGCTTCCTGACTTGGGACATGGGGTTGATAGCCCCCTGTTTTTGTAAGGGCTCAGCAAGAAAATCATACCAGGCATGCAGTGCTGTGCCTAACACAAACCGGCACCAAGGTAGTCACTAGCATTCCTGCCTTGCCCTAGGTTGTGAAAGGGGTGGGGTGGGTGAATGCTGCCTAGAGTGGGATAAGGCGTTCGAGAGGACCCTTGTGCCCATAGGGGCTTCCATATGGTAAGTCAGAGCAAGGCTCCAGGCCAAGGGGCCACAATCAGGGCTCCTAGTCATCTATCCCCTACGCCTTGGCATGACAAGGTTCTTGGCCTCCTGCCACGGCCAACTATGTAAATAAACCAGCTTTTTGCTGGCTGGGAGTGAGACTGCCCTAAGTGACATTTCAAATTAGTTCTGCTATATTGGGCTTGAGCTCTGAAGAGCCTGGGCATTTTTCCTCCCTGGCTCATCCCTTTCTCTGTGTGGTGAGAGCTCTTAAAGCACACCCGGTGTGGGCAGAGGGCCAGAGTGGGTGGGGGTAGGCTGTCTGAGGTGACCTGCTGAAGCACTTACCAGGCCTGGGGCCACAGCCTCCCTTCCCAGAGAGGTCAGTAGCTCTGCATCAGGGTACCCCCCTCCACACTAGCCCTCCACAGCTGCCATAGCAACCTCGTCTCCTCACACAGGGCTCACACACCAGCTGGCAGGAATGCTGAACGGAAGGAGGGCTGTGTGGTTGGCTGAGGAGAGAGAGAGAGCTGGGCACTGGAGGGGGCACATGAAGGTGGGCCAGCTGTGGCCTGGCAGTGCTGAGAGGGAGATATGCTAGCCACATGGCCTGCCTGTCTCTGGGACCATGCCAGGAGATGAGACCATGGTAGGAAAAAGAGCTAAGATCAGGGACACATGCCACTGTCTTCTTGGCAGGGCATTATGGCTTCTCTGTGAAGCTGAGGGCAGAGGGCACTTGATTCAGCCCCTTTCTTTCTGGGCAAGTTGCCTTACCACACTTGGCTGCACGTTCAAGGTCTGAGGGTGTAAAAGAACTCAGACTGTGGAGCTGTGGAGATCTGAGGTACAATCATGGCTCTCACACTTTGGTCGATTCTCATTGCCAAGCCTAGGTTGCCTCCTCTGTGGGGATAATAGTGACACCTAGCAGCTTACTAAGAACAAATCGATGATGCCTGCAAAACCCCCAATGCCTGGGCATAAGAACTCAGTAAGTGGTATCTGCTATTATTATTGTTACTGTTCTTTTTACTATATTATGTAAAGTGACAGTTTTGGTGCTTGCGTCCTTATTCGACTGAGAGGTACTAGAGGGCAGGAACTGAGATTTAGTCCTCTCTCAAGCCCCAGAAGTGCCAGACTGGGGCTGGAACCAGGGCAGATTCTGGAGTGGGAGTAGGAGAAGGAGAGTTGAATGCACACAAGGAATGCCTTGTGCTAAATATCTTCAAAACTGCTTTACAATTTGGACACTCTGCACTCTTACTTCCATAAGTTCCAGAGAAAGACTGCCCCAGGAGTGTGTATGTCTTGATACCCTTTCTACAGAAGCAATTCCAGCCAACAAGTCAGCAACATTTTACAATCTAACCCCAGCCATGATCCTGAAGAAAAAGAAACAGAACAAAACAAAAAAAAAACAAAACAAAACGGTACCATGTCAGCTGGTGGGAGCAAACTGCCTTCCAGATCAGCTTTCTGGAGACGGGCCTAACCTCGGAGCTGCAGGAAGACACCATACATATGAGTTCTGGAAATCTTGAGGGAATCTGCCAGTCAGAGTATCCCAAAATGGAGAAACAGGCTAGGGTTATTGTGATCCACAGAATGTCACCTGAGGGGATGGGCACTGCTAGCTCTAGCAGGTGCTATGCAACAGAAAGAAGGCCTCCAAAACACAGAATTCCCAAGATTTGGGGCTGGTCATGGGACCCTGCTCACATGGGGCCAGAGAGCATACTGCTCCAACATGATGGCCACTGAGCTGATCTAATAGAAACTCTGGTCAAAGCAGCCTTGGGCCCTCCTGCTGCAGATTGTCCAGCCCTGGGATTCCTGAGGGTCCTCCATCACAGTCAGTCAAGCCCACTAGATAGAAACACAAGATTGAGCAACAGACCCCATGACTGGTTAGAGGGGAGGGTGATGGCACAGGCGGATGTAAGTCTAGCATGCCAGCCAGTGTTTGAGGGACTGCCGCAACATGAGCAAGCGTTCTAATGGCTCAAATTGGCCACAGACAAGTAGTACTGGGATGGAGCATCCTAGGCTTTGAAGATTTCCAATAGAAACAAAACCAAGGGGGTTTCCCAGGCCACAGAATCATAGCCCACCACCGAAAAGCTACCCAGAGCCCAGGAAAAATGAACGTAGCTACTCACCATGTCAACTGTCATGCAAGCCTTGGGAATCTGGCAGGAGTTAGGGAGAAAGAGTGTGGGCTTGATGGCAGGAGCCAGGCTGCTCACTGTTGGAGAGAAATGTACTTACGGTTAAGAAAGGGGGAGCTGAAATAATCCACGTGGCAATGCATTTGAGTGGGAGAATAGACAAAACTTTGAACTAAGGTAGCTTCACAGAGCTACAGATGATTGCACAGAGGAGTACTTACAGGTGTGTGTTCATACACTGTATAGAGCATACACATATTCCTCTGTGCTCTGTTAGTCGATAGGGTCCTATAGAATCAAACATGCCCAGTGCCCCGGGCTTGCTTTCTAATACCATCGTCCAATAAAAGGAATCAGTCTCCTTGCAGGAGTGTTTGATCCCAGAGCTGAAGCAGGAAACATACAAAATGAACCTGAAGTGTTTTGTAGTACCAGAAAGGAAGGAAGTGCTCAAAAACATAAAGCCACAGTGATGGGGATATGGCAAAGGAAAGTAGGGGCCAGCTGATAAAAAACCTCCAACAGTCAAACTAGAAGAGTTGGAGCAACAAAATAAATAATGCAATATTGACTATTAACCCAAAGTATACAGAAAATTTCCATGAGCCTATAGTGATATAAATAAACAATTAAATAAATAAATAAACAGAAGAGAAGAGGCAAATCCCTGGAGCCGAAGAATTGCAAATAATTTATGTAGCACTTCCTCACACAAGGAGGGGAGTGAGTCATCTCATTCTCCATCCCTTAAGTGTGGCAGTGCATAGTGACTTCCTTCCAAGGAGTGGTACAGGAATAAAAAAAAAAGAAAGAGTAACATTACAGTGGAGAATCCAATAAACACTACCCCTGTCAGGTGACCAAGTTCAATGTCTAGAGTGATAGGTCTCATTGATAAGATTATAACCTTGATGTATTGTGATAAGAATGCAAACTTACCTCTGTGGTCTTCCTTCCTGACACCCATAAGTCCAGTCTAGCCCTGAGGAAAATATCAGACAAATTCCAGCTGAGGGGCATTGTACCAAATGCCTGAGCCCTACTCCTCAAAACTGTCAGGGTGAGTCCAAGAAATTGCCCTAGCGGAGAGGAACCTAAGAAGACATAATAACTAATGGTAGCTCTAACAGCCTCACAGGGGAGGATAAAGGGCAGTACAGAAAAACCAAGACTGTCTAGGAGTAATTAACAATAATGTGTACATTTTGGTTTATTAATTCTGACAAGCATATCATCCCAATAATACAAGATGTTAAGAGTAAAGGAAACTTGCAACAGAATGTGTGGGGACTCTGCACAGTAGGCTTCACATTGTGAGGTTTAAGTTTTACCTAATCAACTCCAAATATACTAATGGAAAGTTCTAGAAATAAACAATTCACAAGCTTTATATTGTTACCGTTTTGAGTAGCATGGTGAAGTCTTGAGCCATTCTGTCCTGTCCTGCTGGAGCTGTGAGTCCTCCCTTTATCCTAGTGTGTCCATACTGTATATGCTACCTGCCCGTTAGTCATCACCTGGTAGCTACCTTGGCTATTAGATCTGCTGTGTTCTCACGGTGCTTGTGGTGAAAGAACCCTTATTTTACATAGCAGTGGCTCCAAAGTGTGCGCGTAGTGATGGTGGCATTTCAAACATGCCAAAGAAGACCCTGAAAGTGCTTCTTTAAGTGAGGTAAAAAGTTCTGAGCATATCTTTGGGGTTCGGTAGTGACTATGGTTCTAGGCATCCACTGAGGGCGGTAATGGATGAATGTTATACTCTTTTTAATTTTTCTGTAATTCTTAAGCTATTCTAAAGTAGTTTATTTAAGTGAAAGGAACATGAATTTTCAGGTTGAATCCTGTTTCTACTTGTCCTGACTTTGAGGCTCTAGGGAAGATGTTAGCCTTTCTGAGCATACTTATGTAAAATGAGAGGAATAATTTCTCCTAAGACCCACCCAGGAGAATCAGAGGTGATTTAAAGCAATGTGGCCCCCCCAATACACACACACACAGAGGGAGAGAGAGAGAGAGAGAGAGAGAGAGCTATCCAGCTCATGCTAATGTCCTTCCTCTCTCAATACTCATAGACCCCCTGTGTGAAACAGATGTAACAGCTAAAGCTCAGAGAAGCAAGGGACTTGCTCAAGGTCACATAACTAGAACACAGAGGGACCAAGAAGCAATGATTCCCCTAGGGGTTTATGCCTATTAGCAAAGCTTGGGCCTCAGTGGAACTGTTTGAGCTGTAGTGAGAAAGTAGCTTACTGTCTACCTTGTGGCCTCAGCGCCTCTAAGAGGAAGCGAGTTCTTCGGAGAGATGAAAAGGCAGTGCTGCAGAGTGGTTAGCAATGGCCTTCAGGAACAGACTGCCATCAGGTCCAAGTGTCAGTTCCACTTTGTCACTGGATGACTTGAGTATGTTGTTTGACATCTCTGAATCATGCTTCTCTCATGCATAAAATGGACATTGATGATAGTGTAGATCTTTTAGCCTCCTTGTTGGGAAGATTCAATTAGTTCATCCACATACAGAAGTCTTTAGAATTGGACCTGGTACATACTAAGTGCTCAACTAAACACGGGATGGTATTACCTATAGAGCAGAGGTCTCAAGTTCAGTATTCCTAATGGCCCTTCTGAGTCTTCTGTTCTAGCTGATGGACCAAAGGGATGCTACTTGCTTAGAAAATACCTAAGGGCTTTCACAGGAAAGAATAATACCCTTTAGTGTATGAGTTAGTGAGTGTTCCCTTGCAAGCCTGCATCTCAGGGAAGCTTAGAAACCATCAACATCATGCTAGATGGGTGCACTGAGAAAGGGGGAGGGTATAGCTAGAGTTTCCTCTGTAAATCAGTAGCTGAGCCAAATGTGGAGCTCCCATTTTCTTGGCCTACCTTCCTGCCGCTCTATCAAGCTGCTGCTGTGAGTCTTTAGGAAGGCTTTTATTGTTGCCAAGTGTGTGCCAGGTGCCAGAGGGAAACAGAAACACACACACACACACATACACACACACACACATACACACACACATACATACACACACACACATACACACACACACACACGCACACACACATACACACACACACATA
>LZPO01000002.1:399651-415378 GCA_001675575.1 Neotoma lepida | reverse complement strand
TGGGCCACTACCCCATCTTTGAAGGGACTTGCACGGTTGTGATTAGCTGGAGAAAAAGGCCTCTCCGAACTGCTGAGACAGGGACAAAAGAGAGACAGGGACAAAAGGAGTCAGGAGATGTTCTCTGTTGTTAGCTTCCTTCCTGGCCTGGATGCCTGTGAACTCTTTTTCTATTTACCCTTTCGCTGTGTCCTCCACCCCTGCATGTGTGCCTCCTTTTCTGCTCGTGACTGTGTCCCTTGCATGGTCCCCATTTTTGAGATCCTCTCCCCGCTTCCTTTCTTTCCCCTCCTCTTATTATACCTTGGACTTGCTCGTGACCTTTTTGTTTTGTTTTTAGCTTTAAGTACTTGCACAAATATTCCAGTGAAGACAGTTGACAAGAAGACAAATATCCCCTGGGTCTGTATTAATTGCCACAAGGATAGCCACACAAAAGGGATCAGGAAGGCAAAGGACCTCGTTCTCTGCTACTGGCTCTCTTACATCGCCTCTCATGGCTGTCTACATAGCCTCCATTTCCACATCTCGGGGCACACAGGTCTAGGTCTCATTCCTCCTGGAGACAGCTGTTCCCTTGCATAACAGCTCAGCCTGACCAAAAGACCTGTCCTGAACTCTCCTTCCCAGCAGCTGTGTCCCTGGAGGTCACCTAGCTCTATCTGCCCTTTGATCATCCATCCAAAGTCTTCCTAAAGGAGTAAGCTCTCTCTCTGCCTATGTCCTCTCTCTGTAGGTCCTCAATAGAGAAGTAAAACTCCTTCAGACCAGAATCATTGTTCTACCGGCTGAGAGAGAGCCAACGCATCCAAGCCAACCTGGATGAAGCACCAGGAACATTCCAGACAGGGCTGCTGGTCACAAATGTTGTTGTGTCCATCTCTGTCTGTCCCTCACTACCATCGCCAGTGTTGATCATGGGCTAGAGCACTGGTTCTCAACCTTCCTAGTGCTGTAACCCTTTAATACAGTTCCTCATGTTGTGCTGAACCCCAACCGTAAAATTATTTTCATTGCTACTCCATAACTGTAATTTTGCTACTGTGATGAATTGTAATGTAAACATCTGTGTTTTCCGATGGTCTTTGGTGACACCTGTGAAAGGGTTATTTGAATCACAAAGGGGTCGGGACTCACAGGTTGAGAACTGCTGTCCAAGCGGCTCAGTTTCACACGGTGGGGAATGGAAATTGGCCAGAACTCAAGGAACAGGGAGGACGTGAAAGAAGCTGTGAAGTGGACTGGCTCATCTCTACCAAGACCTCAACACCGTATTCCCAGGTGCTCAGGGGACAGGGCACACAGGAGCAGGGGGGTAGAAAGGCCCTACCCTGGGGGCACTTTTAGGACTGAATACCTTCTGGAGACAGCACAGAACAATCCAGTCAGCCTAGGAGCCTCTGAAGTTTCTGTTAGTCACCCCCAGCAGGGGGGTCTGAAGTCATTAGATTCTGTCAACCCTAACTTCTAGGCCTGCAGCAAACTTGGAAAGGGGCTGGTCTCTCTGGGCCTGATCAGTTCTCTATGGCCCCTCAGCTTCTGCTAGAGACCCCAGGCACTGGCCTCAGGCGCTCCTCAAGTCTTTTGGGGGGGGGGGAGTGACAGGCATCTTGTGTATGCTTCCAGCCCTCAAGGGAGAAATTTCAGGCCTCCCTGGAATGGTTCCCGGAAGCCGACCAGGATGCTTCGTGCTGCAGCTGTTGCTCTGGCCCTCACCTCCTGAGGATTGCTGTTTGCTGCATATTTTGGGAGTGTCTTTCTCTTCCCAACCAGGCCCTGGGCTTGGCTTTCTACACACACGTATCACCAACGAAAGAGTTAATACCATGTGTCCCACCAGAAGCCCTGCCCCCATCTTGAATCCCCTCTGCACCCCCAGGCTGCAGGAATCATATTCCCTATGGCAGCACTTGGCAGAAAGGGGGCCTGCTCTGCCCAGCTGGCCACATGTCCCTTCCTCCCCTCATGCAAGTGTCAGGAAACAGGCTCCTAGGGAAAAGCAGGCACCTGTTCCTGGCGTTCCTGACACCCGCTCCTTCCTGCCCCAGTCCTCAGCCCCTTGGTGCCCCTAGGGCCTGATGGGAAGGAAAGGCCTCAAAGGAATTGGTCACCTCCTGGTGGTGTCTTTATTTGGCCTGTCACATTTGGTCAAACCTGTCACTATGGGAGATGACCAGCTCAATCTCCAGGAGCAGGTCTCTTGAGCACGGCTACAGAACAGCTCTGAGTCTCAGTCAGCCCCGTCTATAACATGGAGATCAGTGGAATGTCTGTCTCATTGGTCCTTTTGAGTCTGGTTTAATATGTGAGAAGTATTCAGAATGGTGCCGAAGGCATGGTCAGTAGTTTGTCATTAAGTACATTCTATCTCTGTCTTCTGGGGTCTCCCTCCATGTCTACCCTCTAGGAATCCATAGGATTTGCTCTGTCCTATTGTTCTGTCTGGACAAGTGTGAGAACTTGGCCCCTGGCTCCAGGCCTGGCCCCTTCTATCCCTGTTCCTCAGTCCTGTAAGGCTGGACCTCAGTTGGAAGTTCTCAGATATCCTGTGGGGCAGCTGAGGGCTGCATGGGAATGGCTATGTTCCACCTGCAGCTCCACAGGGGCCTGCCCCTAGAGTCCCTTGCCTCCTCCTCCCCAGAGTGGGGCAGCTGCTCTGCCTCTTTAAGGCCCTAACTAGGTCATCGCCCAGCTGAACATCCCCTCACATTCCCCTCACACTAAACAATATGATCTGATCGCTGGTGATGAGGTCAATTTCACATGGCTTTGTTCCCGCAGTGAGCTTGTCACGACCAATCATTTCCAAGCGAGGAGCCCATAATCCCTTGCTAGCTCCCTCACCCCCAGAGGCCATGGCCTCTTTCTTGCTCACCAACGTGAGGTCCCTCAGGGCCAGCTCAGCACCAGTTTCTGCATGGCCTCTGTGTGCCCTCATGCTCTTGCTTGCTACAGTTGAAGGGGGTCAGGGTTGGGGTCAGTGATGAGGCTGCCAGGAGGGGCAGAGTGGATGCCCAGTTATCTTGGGTGAAACCAGCCTCCAGGGAGGGAGGTGAGTAGGCTATGTAAAAAGGCAGGGGTGGTATGCACTCCTGGGCCCTGGGTGCTGGTAGGGTAGGGAACAAGCCCTTCTTTGGGGATGGTCAGGATGGAATCTCATATCCTGGAGACAGGGAGCATGGGTCAGGGGGCTTGTTAGTGGTTCGGAACATTTTCACAGGAGCTCTAGCCTAAAGCTTGGTGCCTAGTGCTGGGCATGTGCACTCCTAGGCTGTAGTCATGACTAGCAACATGGTGCACTTCTGGGGAGGACACCAGGATTTCATCTCCAGCCCAACCCTATCTAGCGAGTCTCTCATGTGTGAGTCAGTTCTCTAGGTGTACCACTAGAGCGCTGTGCTAGAGAGAGCCCAGGCTCCCTTGCATCTTGGAATGGTACTGAGCCTTGGTGGGAGAGGTTCCTTCTGGCTCCCAGAGGGGCTTTCTGGGTGTCCCCCAGGACAGTGTGGTTTCTGTCTGTTGCGGGGGAAGCAAGTTTTGCTTCTCTCTGCTACGTCCTTCTGGTATGACAGGACACCTCACATTTGCCTGAGCCTGGAAGAAATGGATGAAAGTGAGTCAGCCAGCAGTGGTGAGCAATGGTCTACCTCGGACTGCTATCATCTAAGGGGGGCACTTAGCATCCCACTACGCACGTGGACCCAGCTCGATCCAGGCTAGGAGTGGAGAGAGGAGAGAGTTTTCCCTCCCTCCTCATTACATTTAGCCCTCAAGTTGCTATGGAGACAGTGGACCTGCTCTACAGTTCATAGATGGACAGACTAAGGAAGGCTACAGGAGGAAAAACAAGGCTGGCAGGCAGGCTCTGAGTTGCACTTAAAATGTCTCTTCAGAGATGGCCTCTTAGAATGGAGGACCCAAAGGCGGGGCCTAGCTTCAGTCCAGTGTGCAGTGGAAGGAATATATAGACCCTCTGCCTTCCACAAGCCTGGTTCCTAGTCCAGCCGGCCACTTCCTTGCTGTGTGAGCTTGGGCAAGGCACTTTAAGCTTCAATTTCCTCCTTTATCCACCGGAAGTATGTGAACTTGATCTCCGAGGGGAGTCGGGAAGATTGCATGAGTTTAACCCAGTTCATGAATGAGTCTTACCATCTTCAGTTTTCCATGTGGCCCAGCCCAGCTCCCGTCCTACAGCTCAAGGGCTGCTAGGCCTGAATGGGCTCTCTCACCTCTACCCTGACTCAGCAGCCTCTTCTTGCCTGCGCCCCCTGCTTCTAAGATTGTCTCCTCCCAAGAGCTACTCAAGCAAAAGCTGGCTTCTCCGGTATAATCCTAAGTCAGTCCCCTGCCCCACCCCCAGGGTTCCCCTTGTCCCCCAGAATAAAATGTGAAGTTCTTACCCGTGGCCTATAAAATTCTCTACACTTTTGGGCCCTGCCAACTTCTCTGGCTTCATCTGTAATCACTTTCCCCTTACTTACTCTATTCCAATTACAGACATCTGTGCCTAGAAGCCACAAACCACTTTATACCTCAGGACCCTTGCATTGGCTATTTTCTCCATCTGGAGTACACTTTCCAGTTCTCCTGGCTACTTCCTTCCTGTCGTACATGTGTCAGCACAGATGTCAATTCCCTAGAACATCCATTTTCTTGGGTCTAAGGCCTTGTCATGTCAGGTTCTTCACAACATCTCACCTACAGCTTTGCTGCAGTCTTTTAACTTTGTTCCTGGAGCCTCGTCCTTCTCGTGAGACCTCCTAAATATTCAGAAATTGATTTGGACTCTTCTGGATGAGGCTCCGAAGTAGGAGCTCCTCCATGGGCCTGGTAGGAGAGGAACGTAGTTTATTTAAGTGCCCAAACAGTGCCAAGCATTTGCTTGCACATGTTCCTGCCTGGTCTTCACATTCTATCCAATGCTTCTCATCACTGCCCCACAAGGTGGGGAGTTCTGCCCCCACTGTACAGATGAAGAAGCCGCAACTCAGAGAGGCCAGGCAACCTGGAAGAGACCACACAGCTTGTAACCCGGTGTTCTCTTGATTCCAGAGCCTATTTCTGACCCTGCATTAGAACAGATCCCTGGCAGTCCTCTTAAAGGATGCAGATGCATTTGTCAATGCTGGCTGAATGAGTTTTGTTCTGGGCCATTTCCTGTTGCTATGGCACAGTATTTGAGACTGGATTATTTATGAGGAAAAGTAGTTTATTTGGACTCATGGGTTTTTGGGGAGTGCCTTGTAGCACACAATGGCAAGCAGAAGGACAAGTGGCCATGCACAAAAGAGGTAGAAACTGACTTTATCTCAGGTAGCTCTAACCATGACCCATTCACTGTGAAGACAGCAAGGTCTCCAAACACTATCTGAGAGGCATGGAGCATAAATGTGGATTCTCACAAACCTACACCTCTCCTAAACTCCATCCCCAGGTATCACTTCTCAAGGTAGCATGTGAACTCTGTGGATACCCTTATAGTCACCTCCTCCCTCTCATTTCTTTTTGTTTGTTTGTTTTGAGATAGAGTTTCTCTGTGTAGCTTTGGAGTCTGTCCTGGAACTCGCTCTGTAGACCAGGCTGGCCTCGAACTCACAGAGATCCGCCTGCCTCTGCCTCCCAAGTGCTGGGATTAAAGGTGTGCGCCACCACCACCCAGCCTCTTTGTTTTGGTCAGACTTTTTCTGTGTAGCCCAGGCTGGCCTTGAACTATCAGCGTTCCTTTCTCTGTGTGACACCAATGCTGGGTGTCAGGTGCCGGCCACCATGCAGGTTCTTCCTCTCATTTTGGACAAGAAAATCAAGTCTCACTTGGGCGTTTCTTATGAAAAAGTGTAGGGTCTCCCACTCCCAAACCCAAGGAGCCTGCTGAGTGCCTGCATTATGTAACCAACCATCCACTCTTAAGGAAGCAATGCCCCCATTTTGAAGCCATGGAAACCGAAACCAAAGGACAGCAAGCAAGTGATCCACGTCAGAGCCGGGGACCAGGTGTTGTGGCTCTCCAGGAAGCGTCCCCTGGGAGGAACCCATGTCCAAAGCTGGATGGCAGTCATTTCCTTCCTGAAATCAATGCCAAGCAGGCACAGCAACCCAGAGCTTGCCATGCACCCCAGATCCCCTTTCCGGAAAGTTCGACAGCTGGTTTAGCCCCCTGTCCAGGCCCCAGCTTCCTCTTTGGGGGTAGCACCTGGAAGGGGGCAGGGTAGGGTGCCCAGGGCAAAGCACCCAAACCTTCAAGAAGATCTTGACTTCCCAGAGGTCAAAAAACCTCAGAGAGTAAGGGCCCAGCCGATGGGGTGCCNGGGAAGGAAAACCCCCGACACCCCTTTCTCCACCCCAGGCCCCAACTTCTCTCTATTTGTTTATTTACCTTGGAAAAGGCCCCAAAGCCTAGGCAGGAAATGGGCCAATTCCAGCAGGCTGAGCTAGGGAACAAGGAGCCACATTGTGTTCCCTGACTGCGTTCCCCACCCTGGGCCAGCCACAGAAGCCCTGGGACAGGAGGCAGCATGGGGGCCCAGGCAGGAAGGAGGCGTGGCCCCGAGCTGCCAGCNTTCAGAGTCAGCCCTGTGAAAGGGCTTCTGTGTGGGGTGGGACGGAGGGCTGCTGCTTGTGGTACCACTTGGGATGGACCAAGGCTGAGGAAGAGGCAGGGAAGGGTGAAGGGATCAGGAAGAGTCCCAGTCACGGGCTAAGGTATCCTATGGCCGTCCTGTGAGCCCAGGGTGGAGGGAAGAAGCCTCCAGAGGCAGCTAAACTGGCGCTTGTGCTTATCCTGGGTCCAGTCTACTGCCTAGCATCTCGCCCACGTCTCACCCATCTCTCATAGTCCCATCCATCCACTTCAGGGGCCGGAGGCTGGACAACGCTGTGGTCAGAACTAGCTAGGGCCGTGGGACCTGATGCCAGGTGGAGAGGCTTGGAGAAAACTGACCTCCTCCAACTTTATATTATTCTTCCCTGACAAGTCANTGTTCATGACCTGTTCATCCATTCATCCATGCATGCACGCATTCATTCATTCATTCATACAATCATTTGTTCACTTGTGTGTACATTTGTTAATTCATGCTTTTGTTCATGTACACATTCATTCATTTTTNAATGTCTGACTGACTGTAAGACAAAAAACACCCCTCACACACTTTTGAGGGCCTCAGTACAAGAAGGTAGCAGAGTGCTCCAAAGATCTAATTGCTTCTGGAATCTCTGTCAGATTTAGTCTATCAGGGAATATCTCTAGGAAGTGTTTATCGCAGCCCATATCGTAAATAGCCCTTCTCAGCTCTCTCTTCTCTGCACTGGTGCTGAGAAGGAGCTGGGCCAGGCTGGGGTCAGTAGGCGGAGCCAAGGAGGAGAAGGTACTGTCCTGATGGCATAGCTTCGAGGGCAGAGGGGCAATGACCTTACACAAACACAAGGTCGGAGCTACCTACGATGGCTCATGGTTGGGATACTGGAAAGACAGGGATCTTAGCAGTCCTACTGTCAGTTCTCATCCCTGATAAGAGGCAATGCCAATATCAGCTTCTTCATCTCCCCAGCTGGCAGGCTGAGGCTCAGAGAGGCAGTGAGCACTGAGGTGTAGCCATACTAAGCCGGGACCTGGATCCATCTGACCTCCACGTCCATCTTCTGAAGCATAGTGACAGAGTGCTGTGTATCTCTCTCAGGAGGGAGGAGAAGGCATAACTTGGCAAAGAATGGCCTTTCATCCACAAACGGCATCTGCCATCTGAGAGTGGCCTAGTAGTGAACCCTAATGTATCCAACTTCCATAGTGTTAAGAGCTCTACCTCTGCCTTCTGCCCAGCCTCTTCCTCCCACTCCCTTGCAACACCGGTCCCAGACCTGCCCGCCCCTTCCTGCATTTGCCTTCAGTCTCCCTTCCCTCTTTGGCCTGGGCCCTTCTCCTGTCTTCCGGTTACCTATGCCAGTTTCTGGTGGATGCTGACATAGGCTTGGTACTTAAGAGGGGCCAGGAGTAGAGCACTGGCTTAGCATGCACAAGACCTTGACTTCCAATCCTGTCACTGAAAAACAACAGAAGTTGAGCCTTTCCCAGATCTGAAGCCAAATTCTGTATCACTGATCTGAAATCCAAGTGTCCCCTGGCCATATCTCCTCCAACAGCTCTCAGAGAAGATTCTGTCCTTGGCTCTTTCAGCATCTGGTGGCTACTAGAATTCCTTGGTTTGTGGCTGATTCATCATGATCTCTGTCTCCATAGTCATACAACCTTCATTTTTTTTGTTCTGTCCAAGCTGTTTTCCCTCTGCTCCCTCATAAAAGGATACCTGCCTCTTATGTAGTCACAGTGAGGGCTGCTGTGATAAAAATCTAGGATAATACTCTCCTTACTTCAAAGCCCTTTTCGGTCTCATCTGCCAAGATTCTTTTCCCAAATCATGTACTTTTGGGGGTGGTTGCAGGAACTGGAATCTGATGTCTCTAAGGGGCCATTTTTTCAGCCTACTCTGTGACCTTAAAAACCTTTCTCTTCTCTCTGAGAGCCTGGATGCTCCCAGTGAGGCAGAAGCCATGGCCAAAGGCTCCTATTGTTCTCTGCGGCATCCCCAACACCCGAAACCTCTAGCTTGGTTCAGAGAAGGCTGCTGGCGATAGGCTTGTCACCTTGCTCTTCCTCGTGACTAACCATCAGCTCCTACACGTACTTGGCACTTCCTTCAGGCTTTTGAGGCCACAAGGCAGCATGTCGGGAGCTGACTTCTGACCTCCAGGCATCCTGAAGAACAAAGCCTTGCACGATGGATGGCTTTGCAGAGCCAGTGTTCTCCTAGTACAAGTGCAGACACAGCTGCTTGCTGACCAAATTGGGAGCACAAGTCCAACCGGAGGTTGGGGGAGCTAATCTCACCGGCTTTCAAAGTCTATTTTCCAAAATATTCCTGAAAGACTTCAAAGGGCTGAAGCTTACAAAACAAATATTACAGGGAGTGATTTAAGATCTTATTCTTGCATCTTTAAACCCAGGCAGATTCTTAAGGTCGCAGAGTAGGGCTGAAACAATGTCCTCTGAAGACAGCATATTCAAGTCCCTAGATCCCTCCAATGGTACCCGATTTGGGAAAAGAGTCTTGGCAGATGTGACTAAAGAAGGGTCTTGAGACAAAGAGATTACAACCCTCGAATTTATCACAGCCCACAACATAGACTGGAAAGGGAAAGCAGGTAGGCCAAGGGAGTAGAGTCAAGCAGGCACCAGTGATAGACAGAGTTTACTAAACAAGTCCACCAGGTCTTGGGCTGGCGCCACACGGAGTAGAGAAGTCAAGTTTCTAGAACAGGGATGTAACAGAGCACCCTGGAATTCAGCGTCACCTGTGGGCAACATAAGTTAGGTTGCTACAGCCACACTGTAGCATGACCAGGGAGGCAAAACAGACTAGAGAGGAATAGGGAGCCCTGGTCTGGTGGGAAACAGTGGAAGGAATTGGAAAGTGTTGGCTTGGAGAGGCTTAGTGAGATGGAGGGGCAACGGCAATGATGATGCTTCAGACGGCAAAGAATGCCGAAGAAGACAGCAATGTGCCTGCAGATGGAAACCACAGAGCAAAGGAAGAACTCCGGTGGAGCCAGAGTTATCCCAATATGCTCTGTCTCTGTCTCTGTCTCTCTCTGTCTGTCTCTGTCTGTCTCTGTCTCTCTCTGTCTGTCTCTCTCTCTCTCTCTCTCTCTCTCTCTCTCTCTCTCTCCTTCAAGAGAATGGCCCTCTTGCCCCAGGAAGTAGGAAAGCAGAGACAGTTCAGCCATCCAGGTGAACTATCTCAGCTACATGGATCTAACCAGCTAGCACAGCCCCTGGAGGCCAGAACAGGCCTTCTACCCTTCCTTGTTTTCTTTTCTTGTTTAAAAAAATATTTTATTTTATTAATATTGTGGGGGGTACACATGGCACAGGACATGGGGGTCAGAGGACAGCTCTGTGAAGTTAGTTCTCTCCTTCTATATTTATTTGGGTCCCTGTGACTTGAACTCAAGTTTCCAGGCTTGCATAGAAAGTGCCTTTACCATGCTGGGCGGTGGTGGCGCATGCCTTTAATCCCAGCAGTTGGGAGGCAGAGGCAGGTGACTCTCTGTGAGTTCGAGGCCAGCCTGGTCTACAGAGTGAGTTCCAGGACAGGCTCCAAAGCTACAGAGAAACCTTGTCTCAAAAAACAAAACAAAACAAAACAAAACAAAACAAAAGAAAAGAAAAGAAAAGATCCTTTACCTCCTGGGCCATCTGCTGGTACCCTTTCCTTCTTTCCCCCATGCCTTTCCTAGGAGGCATTTCCTCACTCTTCCAGCCCTCCTCAGAGTTACTTCCTCCCTCCTCAGAAGATGCAAAGCACTGGGCATCCCATGGGAGTAGATGACTGTGGTCTGTCTCCCCCATGAGACAGAGAGAGCCCTCAGGATAAAGGGAACAGTTCTCCAACTGTGGATCCACTCTTCACCTTCTCCCACACCTCGCCTGTCACCTGGGCACCAAGAGTTACCAGAAAAGAAAGAAAAGAGTGCCAAGGACTGGTGGCCAGGGAGGATGTTCACTGGCCAGCTTAAAGCCTTTCAGAACGCTGACTTACAGCCTGCGGAAGCGCATCCTAAAGAGAGACTGGGGAAGCAGAAGTGACCTCTCTGTGTCCTTCCAGGCCTCAGAAGGTGCTCTCAGACACCGACCCAGAGAGCTGTTTGTGCACCATTCTGAGATCTCCCCAAGCCCAGGCTTTGGTTCCCAAGGGGCTCTTCCTCCCTCCTGGCCCCTCTGGCTCACTCCAAGGCCCCTCCAGATGGGCCCCATCCTCCTTGAAACCCCCAGCTGGACCCGCCAGCTGGGCCATCTCAGGGAGAGAGGCCTCAGGAAGGTCCGGAGCCCACCCAGCAGGCTAGAAAGAGAACAGCTGCCTGTGGGGGTGAGGGAGCTGGGGGGTGAGGTTCCCCGCAGGCAATCTGTGTTAGAAATGGATTAGCTAAGAATCGGGGTGGAGGTAGGGGAGCTTCGTTAGCTATAAAAGCACACCAGGCCCAAGGATCCCAGCCATGAAGTGGTCATTCTTTGTAGCTCCATGGGTTGGCTCCATGCCCACCTAAATATTTTATACATGGATTGGTCACTGCCCATACTGGGAGCTCTAAAGCCTGGGGCTTTGTTTGGGGTCTACTATTGATTTCTAAATGACCTCAGGCATGCCCTGTCCCACTTTACTCTGGACCTCACTCAGGCCTCCCTTCAAAAATGTTAGTGGCTGGGCTAGAGAGATGGCTCACAGTTAAGAGTACTTGCTGCCCTTTCAGAAGACCCAGTTTCTGTTCCCAACACCTACATGGCAGCTCACAATGTCTGTAACTCCAGTTCCAGAGGGTTTAACACCCTCTTCTGGCCTCCACGGATGCTGGGCATGAACAAAGTACACACACATACATGTGGGCAAAACACTCACAAGGATAAAATAAAATTAAAGTAAATACATCTTTAAAAAATGTTAATGGTGCCTGCTGATAGTGGGGTTGAAATGGGGCTAGATGGAAGCCAGGCTCTGGAATCAAGTCTGTGTTTAAATGTAGGCTTCCTCTCTGCTTCCACACTGGAAGCTCCCTAGAGACAGAGATCTCTGCCATCCATCACTGCATTCCTAGTGCCCAACTCTGACCTGTACAGACTTGACATTCAGTCATTTGTTAAAGGAGTAAACAAATAGGAAAAGCTACCGATGGTCACTCCAGAAAACATCAGAGCCACACATCCTTGGACTTCTAATTCTGAGGGGTTTTCAGGCTCCAGAAACCCAATTCCCGAGATTTATAGGGTGAGGAAACCTAGGAAAGATCTAAGAGTTTGAATTCATTGTCATGGGCTGCTATGGCCTAATCAAGAAGTGAGATGGAATGATCTGGGATCTAGAAGATGTGAGGATTTTCCTTTTTAAAAAAATTAAATTTTACGTATTTTTTATTTTATGTGTATAAGGGTTTTGCTTGCATGTATGTCTATGAATCATGTGTATACATCTTGCAGAGACCGTAAGAAGGTGTCACATCCCCTGGGACTGGAGTTACAAGATGTGGGAGCTAGAAATTGAACTCCAAGTTCTATGAAAGAGCAGCCAGTGCTCTTAACCACTGAGACATCTCTCCACCCTGACATATAGGAATTTTTTTAGATTGGCTAGGACTGAGAGGCTATTAATCATGGAGTTACCAGAAACACCAGGATCTACCTACTTAGGCTGTGGGTTATCTCATGACAAGAAGCCTTGAGGACACAGGATACCCTTGATGGTTTGACCCTAAGTGCATAAATGAGCCTTCTGGTTGAGATCTCATTATATTGGATTCGTGTCAGTGACATTCAGTGGTACTGGGCCTGACTACCTCTGAGAAATCCTGAGAGTCATAAAGCCCCACCAAGGGGCTATCCCCTAGAAAGCCAAGGGCCTTCCTGCACCTTCTACCTACCCTCACATATATTCCATCAATGATCCGCATTGGTCAGGCAGTAGCTAGGCAAGTGCTTTGGACTTGCACAAGAGTGTCACCTGGGGTGACTTTTGCTGTTGCTTTCGTTACTGTGTTGCACTCTTCTCAGCTGGACAGATGTCCTGTTGTGGATACCAGGCCACAGGGTGGCTGTTTGTCAGAATGGGGAAAGATAAGAGTTGGAGTCATCCAGATCTGAGCTCAAATCCTTCCTGGGCTACTTGTAGTCTTTGTAACCTTGGGGAAGTCATTTGATTTCCCTGAGCCCCAGTTTTCCTATCTATAGAGCGGGAATGGCAATGTGTCCTTCCATCAGGATGTTACAGGATGTTAGGAGGTTTCAGGAAGCATCCTTCATGAGCCCTAATGCTCTTAAACACACTATAGATGACTATCTACAGAGCTGCCCTTGGGGATAAACACTAGCAAGAGCTGCTCAAAGTGTGGAGCCCTGGGCCAGTAACATGACCTGGGTGTTTGTCAGAAATACAGCGTTACTTGCTGTTAGTGGTATCTGCTGGATCTCAGCACTCAAGAGACAGAGGCAGGAAGATTGCTGCAAGTTTCAGAGAAGCCTGGGCAACCTAATGACATTGTTTCAAAACAACACAACAAACAAAAGAAATGCAGAGGGATGATTTACTCAGTCAGTAAAGGTGCTTGCCACCAAGACTTAAGACCTGAGTTCAATCCCAAGAACCCATGTGGTGGAAGGAGAGAACTGACTTCTGCAAGCTGTCTTCTGACTGTCACATGTGCCCACTGTAGCTCATATGTATGCACGACATGTGCAAGCATATTCACACAGAAACTAAATGTAAAAAAGTTTGTAAATGTGGAGTCTTGGCTGGACATGGAAGTGTACCCCTGTAATCCTAGCACTCTGGAAGCTGAGGCAGGAGAATTGTGAGATCCAGCTCAGCCTGGGCTACATAGTGAGTTTGAAATCACCCTAGGCTGTGGTGTGAGACCTTAACTCACGAAACCTAAACCAAAACTCCAAACCAACAAAATAAACTAAAACAGGAAATTCAGCTTCCATCCACACACCAGCCCTGTTTGTCAACAGACAAGTCCTGTATATGAGTAAGTGTGAAAAGAACTTGGCCAATATTCAGTCTTCCCATGGCATAGCCAGCCTGCTCCTTTTTAAGGGTCTTTCCCAATTCTGGACACAAAAGTCTGCCAGTCCTTAAGTCGTTGATACCAAATAGCATAATATTTGCATATAATCTACATACACTCTCCCATAGAAATAACTTGTATTTATTTTCTTTTTGGGTTTTTATTTTATTGAAACAGGGTCTCAGTTTATAGTCTAGGCTGGCCTGGAACTCACTATTATCCCCCCACTGCTTCAGCCTCCAAAGTTCTGGGATTTTAGACACACTACTACACCCAGTTAAATAAACTTTTAATGACTTCTAATACTTAACACACCAGGCAAAGGGGTGACTCAGTGATAGAAGTCTTGGCTGATATGCATGAGACCCTGGCTTCATTACCCAGCAATACAAAGCAAAACACTAATACAATGTAAATGCTACGGAAATTGTCAAAGTGCACTGCTTAAGGGCTAATGACAAGAAAACAATGTCTTTCCATGCTCACTGCAGGTGTAATTTTTCAAATGTTTCTGATCCCCAGATGTGGCATCTGTATATGAGAAAGGAACTTGTAGACAGGTAGGGCCAAGTGTATGAGGAGCAGCTATTTCTGGCAGTCTGCATCGCCTGTTCAGGAAGTAGCTTTCTATATATGTCATGTGAGATGGTAATGGTAGTTGTTGCCTGGGAGGAGTGGTAGTAGTAGTGGTAAATGCTGCTTACCGAGCACTTACCATGCCCCCAGACACTATTCTGGGTGTCCCAGCAACCTCAGGGGGTCAGAATTTTACTTATTGATATTTTTCCAATAGAAAGACAAGACACCAAAAGACGAAGTCACAGCGTCAAAAAACGTGTTTGTCAGACACAGAACCACAATGCAAACCCAAGCCACTTGCCCCTAGAGCTCAAGTATTGAGGGTATGTTAGACAACATCTTTAGTGAGTAACACAGCTGATAACACATCTCAGGCACCCACTGGGCAGCTTCTCTGTGTCTACCACACCAGACTTAGGAGCTAGAGTTACAATAGTGGGCTCTGTCCTGCAGGAACCCCTAGCCCAGTCCCAGAGATAGGCAGGAATAGAAGAATGGGAGGAAGCCCCCGCCATCCCCTGCTGTGTCTGCCTGGCCAAACAAAAGGTGGAAGGGTGCAAGGGAGGGGGCTCTGAGCCTGGACACTTGAGGAAGAAGCTTTCTTGCAAGGCAACCTTTCCTGGGTATGGTTTCCAAACCATGAACAAAGCATCTTCCAGATTAGATGGTGATTCTGGGCTTCTAGGGAAAAGAGTTGGGAGGAATGGCAGTCAGATCTGAACGTGGGTCTCATCTTGGGTTTGAATTCTCCTTGTAGCTATCAATAATATGGCCCCAAGTTACTCCAAGTCTACAAGGAAGATGGCAAGTGTTGTGGATGGAAGTTTCAGGCCCCACTGAAGAACAAGGGCTTGTCAGAATTTCTGTATGGCAGGGAGAGTCCATCTTCTTCATGGCTGTGTCTCAGGCTCTGAGCCTGTGGCCTGGTACTCACCTGCTGTTCCGTAATGGTTTGTTGAATGAAGGTTGAGTGATCAGCTCAACATGGTCCAGATTCACCAGGTCCCAACCTTATACCCTGATACCTTTGCCAGGCCTCAGTCCTAAAGAGAACTAGTCTGCTCCTCTCCCTCCAGTTCTCGGCTTCTGACTTTCAGCTAACTCAGCTCTGTTCCCTCTGTTAGCCTTTACTACCTGCTGACAAAGCCCTTGTATACGAGCTATCAGAAGAATAGAAAAGTAGCCAAAAAGAAGACGGGAATGGCCCAATTACACACAGGAAGTGCAGAGCCAATGCTTTGTGGCCATTAGTCCCCTTGTCTGTTTGGGTTATCCAAGGTCCAGGGTTTGATACTGAATAGAGAAGGGCCTATTGTGCACAAATAGTTTCCTTCAAGGCCACTGAGGCCAAACTGGAGAGTGGAGAGGCTCAGAAGTGACAACATTAAAGACAAGGCCCCTTCGGGCGGTGGTGGCGCACGCCTTTAATCCCAGCACTCAGGAGGCAGAGGCAGACAGATCTCTGTGAGTTCAAGGCCAGCCTGGGCTATCAAGTGAGTTCCAGGAAAGGCACCAAAGCTACATAGAGAAACCCTGTCTC
>LZPO01000002.1:388946-399641 GCA_001675575.1 Neotoma lepida | reverse complement strand
TTGTTGGCAGGAGCTCAGGGGCATGGGAAACTATAGCTGGAATGCTGCTGAGGATACATGTTTTCATTAGGCCCTCTTCCTCCACTCCCTCCTCTCAGCAAACAGAGAGGGAAGAGAGGATATGATATGTAGGTGAACCCATTGCAAGGGCACGTGCTTCAGAAGCACCTTTGGTACCCCTTTGTATGGTGGGTGACACCAGGCCCAAGGGCATCCAGGCTAGAATACAGTGTGCTTTCCCAAGTGCGCTGCTTCAAAGTCTCTGAAATGCCCTCAAGCTACTGACTTTGAGCCAAGCACCCCTTGTTTGAGTCTCTCTGTTCTAGCACACACTGAGCTGTGTGCTCTTAGAAAACTTACTTTTCAGTCCGGTCTGGGCTCTCCGGCAGAGACCCACCAGGAATGCCCTTGGCTCCTGCCTTCCCTGGATGGTGGCAGGGATCATGAGTGCCTCACTTCTTTCTTTGGAAGGGGGACGTGAAAGTCCTTTGGTTAGCAGCTCAAATGTTAGGTGTCCCCACCATGCAAATGTCTCTGGCCTCTCAAAACCTTCCCTCACCCCAGCCACCCTAAAAGTAATCCAGGCAAGCTTTTTATGTAACCCCCACAGCCACACAGTCACTGTGTCCACCCACATGCACACAGGCATACTCTACCCACTGTTCCTCAGATGTTTAAGCTAAGCAAGGGAGGGCCCTGAGGCTTCCATTCAGGGCTTCCTGGGGGGTGGCCTCACCAAGTCTTTGCCACCTCTTCCTTGTGAGAATTAAAAGACAGAAGAGCAGCACCTAGGTGCTAATGTCTGAGTGTAGCCAGAGACTCTGTCACCCCAAAGCAAAACCAAACCAAAACAATAAAGAGAGCCAGGGGAGACAGGGCTAGGAAGATAACTCAGCCATAAAGGACTTGCGGCCTAAGCATTAGAACCCAGGTCGGTCCAGAAGAACTCAGAAAAAGCTGGCTGTGAGGGTGCACTTCCAGTCCCTGAGATGGGTAAGCACAGACAGGAAGAGCGCAGGGCTTACTTACTAGTCAGCCCAACCTAATTAGCAAGCTGCAAGGCTCAGTAAGAGACTGAAAAACAAAAAGGTGGATGACTCCTGTGCAATGACACCCGAGGTTGACCTCTGTTCTCCACACACATGTGCAATGCCTCCTCCAGATCCCCAAGCTTAGCAGAGAATGAGCCCACATCACACTCAGAGCAGTCAAATGCCAAGGCCTGGGCTAATTCTTCTGTTTCATGCTGCCATTTCTTGCACCTGAGGAGGAGGCAGGCAAACAGTAACTGAAGGCGCCTAGGAGTAATCACATGATGGAATGCCACAGTGCAGTCAAAAAGAATGGGGTCCCTCAATATGCACTGGCATGGACAAATCTAGAGGTCCTACTGAATTGAATAAAAGACATCAAAGAACACAAAAAGAACATGCTATGGCATGCTCCATTTACAGTTTGTATGTGTGAACTAGAGGAAGCCGAACCGGCCCCTAGGAACGAAATGGGAAGTAGCAGGAAGGGGTTACTGATTGGGAAGAGACACATGAGCCTGTTGGAGCACCGGATATGTCCTAGATCTCAGTCTAGGAGGTGGTTATACAAGTTGACAGGCATGGAAAACTTCCTGAAGCTTCATATTCATGCTAAATACTAGTACATTTTACTGTGTGCAAATAGCAAGTGTACATCTGAAAACCTGGAAGTGAGCTGGGCACTCAGAGAATGGTGAATTTGGGCTAGAGCTGGCTGTCACTTCCTTGTCCCGACCCTGTATTCCGCAATGTCACCATGATGGAAATATCCTCCCACAAGAGCCAGTCGGTGCCACAGAGCACCTCCTCCAGAGCTGATGGTCCAGTGCCAACACACTTAGTATGCACCACTGAGCTTATGTTATGTACCAGTTATTTGCTACTTTTCTCACCTACATGAAGCTCCACAATGACAGGAGCTGAGGCCTATGGACTTTACCAGTGTGTCACTGGTGCCTAGAACAGTGCAGGGCATATGACAAGTGTTTGGTAAATACTAATGGAGTGACTAAAAGCCTGTGGAAGCACAAGACAGGGGACAGAGAACTTTCTACCAGAATCAGAAACAGTTTTTCCTTACAGTTCAGGGATGGAACCAGGACCTGCACACGTTAGGCAAGTGCTCTACCACTGAGCTATACCCATTACACAAGATTTGGGAGTTTCTGTTTCGAGACAAAGGCTTAGTAGGTACAGTAGTCTAGCCTTGAACTCACAACTCTCCTGCCTCTGCCTCCCAAGAACTGGGACTGCAGGCCTGTACCACCACACCTGGCCTGGAATTGGAAATATTCGAGCTGGAGCATTAGCAATAAGGAAGTGTTTGCCAATGCCGACAAGAAAGGATTTCCCAGGCAGGGGGATGAAATGGAGGTCTGACACGACATGGGAGGTCTGAGGGGAAGCCCAAGCCAGCTGGCAGGTTATTGTGGAGTGTGGGGGTGGAGAGGCCTTGGGAACTGTGCAGAAAAGGTGGGCAGGGGCCACATTGTGAGGGGCCTTAGGTCCTTGAATGGGAGGCGGATTTCCCCTTGTCGATGATAGGGAGCCATTGAATGTTTTAATTAAAGAGATAATCCGATCAAGCCTTTGCTGGCAAGGTGCCGTTGGTAGCAGCGTGGAAGGTAGGTTGAAGGGGGACGGCTGGAGGGCTGGTCACTTCTCTACGGTAGGCCAAGGCAGAAAGGCTGGTCTTCGGAGACTTCAGCCCCTCTCCTTGTTTTTCCAGCCTGTTTCCTTTCCCTCAGCCCTCAGTGAAGACGGAAAACAGCTGGCCCTTCCCTCAAAGCCCAATGGCCCTCTGGGCCCTAGGCCTTCCTTTCTACTGCCTCACTTCTTGCTCAGCCCTCGCTCTATGAAAAAAAAAAATCCTGTGGCCCTGCAAAGGCACTTAGATGACAGGTGCCCAGACTGGGCACAGGGACTGGCTGAGCCCACCCTGATCCAGGCCCTATCCTGCTGGTCCCCCATAGCAGTGGAGCCCCCACGACACTGCCAGGAGAGTTAAGGGGCCTTGTTGTCTGTGGTGTTGCTATGCAGGGCCAGCCACAGGCAGCTCTGAGGTTGGCTTGTGGTCTGGTGTGGGGCTTGGGCTTGGCAGCTGAGGTAGGCCACCCCAGCCTGGGCTCCAGCTACAAGCAGGGAATTGCTAAATGAGAGCCTCCAGCCTTCCAATTTAGAGGACCAAAATAAACCCAGCCACATTCCTGCTGGGGCCCCAGTGCTCCATCGTCTAGGCAGCAGCTAGGTTTTGCCTTCAAGCCCTCCGCTGCCACGGTTGGGACACTAGGTAGGATGGCTCAAGGCTGGGCCATGGGCTGTGGTGGAGGTTGGTGGGGGCTGGCTTGGGCGTTTGTCTGGACTTTTATCAGTCTGTTGCCGTGTAGCTTCAGTATCCTCAGCACATGTTTGATGGCAGGCCCTGGACCAGCTTCACCCTGGGATGGCAGTGGCAAGGGCTACTAGGATGTACTCACCTGGGAGACAGGTGCCTCAGACTCATCTGTGCTAAACTGCTCATGTGACAGACAGATGGACAAGTGAAGTCCTGAGAGGAAAAAGAGCCCCAGGGTCACAGCAGAGGCCAGGGTCAAGAAGACAATCTAGAGCTCTAGTGCAGACCTGTGTCCCCCCAAATTAGTATTTTCTTTTTTAAAAAAAATGCCATCTTTGTCAGTTCCACCTTCCTCCGGGAAATATAATGAATCAGAGTCAACAGGCAGCTGCAGCAAGGTCTGTCCTCACCTTTGTGACCTCGCCCAGCTCAGTCCCCTGAGACCCACACCAAGGCTGCAGAAGCACAGGCCTGGGTTTGGCTCTCCTCTATATAAATTGTAAAACTGCTTGAAGGAAGGAGACTGACTAAGAATGGCTTTCTCTCCAGTTTTGGTCAAAACTGTAAATGTGTCCATTTTATGTTATTTTCGCTCCATGTGGGTAAGCAGGCAGACTCATAGCCAGCCCCATACAGCCAGGGGTAACAATTGCACCCCAGGCAGGTCTGGGAGAACATCTGGTGGACCATGTGGTGCTTAGCTGATGTGCAGAAACTTGGGGAGGCCTCCCAAAGTGGGCCTTGAAGTTGGGCATGGCGCAGGGCAACTGAAGCCAAGAGAGGAAGTCGTGAAAGGTGGCAGAGGTGGGAATGGCATCAACTAGCCAGGAACCTGATGGGGTCCAAGGGCTCCCTTGGGGACACAAGAGTCCCTCCCTAGCACAAGCTACAGTTAACACCTACTCCCCAATAGTTCTCATTGTCCTTTTTTTCTCAGTGGCCAGAGCAGTCCCCCTCCTATCTCATGCACATCCTTGGTCACAGCTCCACTCTATGGGCTGTCTACATGTACTGTCTCCTGTGAGCCTCGTGACAGCCTGGTGACGTGGGCCTCTGATTAGATGCCTTTTAAAGATGAGAACATGGAAGCACATAGGGGTTAAATGACTTGATTGAGGTGACACGGGGGATTTGAACATAGGGAGTTGCATTCTGGTGTCTGTGTGCTGCTATAGTATAATAGTGTCACTGATCTCTATAATAATGAGCTAATCTCTCTTGAGTAGAGTCAGTCCCTCAGGATCCCCAGGGCATGGGCTCTGGGTCCCCAGGGAATGCTCAGTTCTACAGATACTCAAGTCCCTTATGCAAAATAGCATAGGATTTGCATATAACCTACACATCCTCTCATATACTTTAAATCATCTCTAGAGAACTTATAATACCCAATGCAATGTAAATAGTTGTGATGTTATACTGTTTAGTGCGGACGCAGCCAGCTCCCTGGACGCTTTCAATCTGATTGGTTGCGACCTCAGATACAGAACCTGCCTGTAGAAGGCTGACTGATTTGTTACAGGCCAATCACTGTTCAAAATGTTTCATGTCAACTTTAAAGTAAAGTATCATCACCTCTAATTTATGGATACAAAAATTGAAGCAGCGAGAAGTGAAGTGAAGAGCTAGTCTTGCCTCTTCATGAGCTTGCAAGTAGAGAAGAAAGGCAGAGAGAACACCGAAGCTCACAGGTGGGCTGTGGCAAGCCAGCCACCAGAGAGCAACATAGGGATCGTGGTGCAGGAGACACATGGTGATCCTTCAGATTGCCACCTCCTGCCCACCAAGGAGGTAATTTGCGATGGTCCTAGGTGAGAGGAAAACAAAAGATTTGGGGCTGGGCTGGTCAGAGCTGTCCCTGCCTCAGTAGGCTGCCAGGGGCTAAGGCAGGTAGAAGTGGAGAGAGCAAAAGGCACAGGATCCAGGCCCTGTTCTCAAGAGGAAAGAATGTCAGCAGGTACCTCCGCATGGCCTCTTTCTCCTACCCTGGGATCTGATCAGTCCTGGGTAGTCAGATAACTCTAAAACTCAAAGAATGTCAGAGTTCCAGGAGAGGCCCCAGTATGGCTGTTCAGCCTTGCGTCTCAGGACAATGATGTAAAGTCTAGGCTCAAGTAGCATGTAGGGCTCCTCCCAGGACACACAGCTAGGAGGGACTGTTCACCTCACAAGAACCCCTGCCTCCTCCTGAGTCAAGAGACCTCAGTACAAAAGAAGGGGGATGTTATAGCATGGACGCCACAAGAAAGTGCCATAGTGTTTTTAAATCCCAGAAGAAAAGAACTGCCAACCCAGATTTCAATAACCAATGAAAATATTATTCAAGAATGAACTGGAAGGTGTTCTCACATGAAGGACAACTAATAGGATGTCTGCCAATAGTTCTGCTTTCAAGAAAAGCTGGACAAAATTCTTCCAAATGAAGGGAACTTGGGATAAGCATCGATTTGGTCTTTCAAGTTATATCTGCCCTTGGTGCCCTCTCTCCATTTGCAACTGTTTTCCACTAGGGTCCCTTCCAGCCTAGAGGCCCTAAGCAGTTTGCCCCCTAGCTGGGGCAGAAATCCAGAGCCTAAGTCTGGGTCTTGAAGCACCACAGGAATCTAAACAGCACACAAGCATGCAATGTGGTACCCCGGGTCTCAGGCTAATGTCACCACTGATGCTATGCAGCCTCCGGCAGGTTTCCCTGTACTCTCTGAGCTGCCATCTGGCCAAGGGGATCATTCCCTACCACTTGTGCTTGTGTGGGGGAGACAAGAAGAGGCTGGGTGGGAAGGCAGTCAGTGGTGTGTGAAAGGGCCATCCAGATGGGAGGGATGCTTATTATCATTCCTCAGGGTCTCGCCTCTTTAGCAAGCTACTTAGCAAGTCAGCTTCATTTTACTTCCTCCCCACAACCCTCAGGGTCTTTGCAGTTCTGGATTCCAGGGCTTTGATGGAAGGGCTAGCTGCCTTTCCCCCTGCCAGCAGCCTGAGCTGTCCTGCCTGGGTCCAACTCTTTTCCTGGGATCTTTCTGGTACGACAGCTTCTTCATGCATGCTATTGAAAGAGGAGGAATTAGGCCAAGAGGGGGTAGTGGTCTGCATTTGAACAGTGAGTGGAGACATCTCCAGCAAGAGGCCAGACCCTGCATCCAATGCTTGAGAACTAAGGAGAGGTCCACATGTAGTGGCGGCTACTGTGGACCTTCCAAAGGAAGAAAGACAGTCATGAAACCATTCCATACACAGCCAGAGGGCCCAAAAATCTTCCTTCTAGACCCATTGACTTGCTAGCCTAAACTTGGCCTTCTTCTTTCCCTCCACAAGGCCTGATTTCCCTCCCATCTGTACTCTACACATGTAGGCATAGGCATGTGCATGTCCATGAAGGTGCTTGCATGTATGGGAACGTGTGTGTTCTGTGCAGGGGATGCTGGACTACTGACTTCTGAGGCTCTTCAAGCTCTGATGCCCTGGTTCTGGGTAAGTGAGTTGAGATCAAGGCTGGTGGGTGGGAAGAGGGGCAGCTGGTACTGATTGGTCTTCACCTGGTGTACTTGGGAGTTGTATCTCTGTTCACTGCTATCAGCAGAACCCTGAGTCCCATGCTACCTCTAAAGTCACAGGAGCAGCCTTGTTTTTCTCATACTATCCCACCTTGGTAGGATGCTGTTACACAGCGGGCCCTGTGGAGGTCCAGGGGTCCTCTCTATGGGAATGTGGCTGTGAGAAAGTCAGGCAGCAGGTGGTCCTCAATGTGGTTCCCAAGTCCAGCCTGGCTGCCCTCTGCACAGCCTGGCTCTTCAGAGGCTGTGACAAGGACTGTTGGCCTTGGGGACTGTTGGCCTTGGGATCATGAGCAGATTGGCTCACCCCTGACTGATTCTTCTGGGGCAAGCAAAGATTTGGATGGACTACTCCTTAGCAGATGGCTGAGAGTTTGGGCAAACTGCTTTCATCCCTGACCCCAAGGTAACACAGGGTTGTGAAGTAGGCCAGAGCCAAGCACAAGGCCATTAAGTCCAGTGAGGGAGATAGCTGTGTAGGCATCTCTTTTATTTGTTTTGTTTTGTTTTTCAAGAGAGGGTATCACTGTGTAGCCCTGGCTAGCCTGGAACTTGCCCTGTACACCAGGCTAGCCTTGAACTCACAGAGATCCACCTGCCTCTGCCTCCCAAGTGCTGGGATTAAAGGTGTGTGCCACCACCGCCTGTCATGGGCCTCTCCTCCTGTAACACCAAAAGACATACATGCAAAAAGAGTTGTCTAAAGATGGTCCAGCTGCTCTTCCAAAGGACCCAAGTTCAGTTCCCAGCACCCACATAGCTGGCTCTCAACTGTTTGGAACTCCAGCTCCAGGGAATCCAACACCCTCTTCTGTCCTCCACAGATACACGTGTGCATGTACGCACGTGCGCACATACACACACACACACATACATACAAAGAAATAAATAATAAAATCAAGTTTTTTTTAATTGTTTCAAGACCAGCAAGTTCAGAATGCCCAGGGACATTGTTGTTGAGTTATTTGAAGAGGTCAAAGGACTTAATAAGATCAGTTTGGCCCTAGGCTGCAATGGCTGGAAAAGGGGCAGAGAGGGAAGTGTCTTCCTGAGGAGGCCAGAAACTCACAGAATTATGTAACAAATGTTCCCAAGTCAGGTATGCCTATAATTCTAGCACTCAAAGGCTTAGGCAAGGATCACGAAGTTTGGGGCCATCCTGAGCTACATATGGAGATGCTATCTCAGAAAAATTGACAGGCGAGGAAGAAGGAGACAGAGTGAGAAAAGTTGCCAGAGCAAGGGTATAGCACAGCAGTAGAATACTTGCCTAGCATGTGTGAAACCCCAGGTTCCATTCCCAGTACATACACACAAAAGGGAAGAAATAATTCCCAATATCAGTATCCACTGATAGGGGTCCAGTACCAGTACCAGAGGTAGTGTATAGGTTTACTGTACCTTGGCACTGTGACATTCCTCCCTGCCTTGCTGTATGTCTCTGCCCTTTCTCTTAAGACATCTCAACAAGACTGTGAACATGAGAAAGCATTTGTGTAGCTGCTTTTGTTGTTTAACTTGGCTGGAGTCATACTCAGCCAAGCCCCTGCCAGCATTGGCCACTGCTGAGTGAGAGTTAAAAACCAACATGGTCATCCTAGATCTACAGGAGAGCCAAGGTACCCTGGGGAACAGGTCACTTCCAATTCTAGGTCTCATAGACAGTAAAGCAGCAGCATGTGAGGGTGCCCTACTTCCAAGGCTAAAGAATGCAGTGGTACTTCATGAATGGGTGTATAGATGAATGAATGAATTAATGAATTATGAATGAATGAATGAATGAACTGCCCCCACTCTCAGCAGTTGCAGCCACCCTGTCTTCAGTGCCAGACTACTGCTGACCCTGGCCTGCTCTGGGTCTCCAAAAGAAGGAAGAGAAATCATAGTCACGAGATGGCACAGTCAGCCAGGGCCTTATTCAGTCAAGTTCAATGCCTTCCTGGTCTAGTCAGGGAGGCTGAGGCACACCGAGGCAAAAGGATTGGTCAAAGATGACAGGACTCAGTTCTCCTGCCTCATCATACCACATGTCAAAGAATCTTTGTTGAGTTTTGTGTTTGATAGGTCTACCTCCAGAGCCAGACCTTGTTCAGAATGCAGTGGGACTTCAAAGCATGGCAAAATGGTATCTGGGCTCTCTATACTCCTCTTCAGCCCTGACACTCCCAAAGCCAGAGGGTGGGAGTGCCTTTGATCAGCCAAGCATGCTGACTGTCCTTCACCACGCCTGACAGCAGAGATGAGCCAGAGGCTGGCTCGTGCCCTCAGGATGCTGGGAGAGCACACCACGTCACTAAAGAGAAAGTCCAGCCTCCAGCCTGGGGCCTCCTACATCTGGGGCACACCACCCAAAGCCTACACAGCTGTCCAGCAGGGAGGGCTGCAGCTGGGGGATGTTTGTGCTAATCCCCACCAATGGAAGCAGCATGATAGCTGGGCTAATGACTCCAGGGTGGGCTACCACTCAGCACATACTGACTTTCCGGCCTCTTTCCAGTTCCATGTTCATTCCTCCTGCAGCTTTTGTTCCAACTTTTGTCACTAGCCACAATCACTACAGGTAGGCCCCTGTGTTGGGGAGACCCTGCTGTGTGACCTTGAAGGGATTACTTACCTCTCTGAACCTCTGCCCAGATACCATGCAAAGAGACAGAGGTAGATGGAAGTGTCCTAGCATTGCTACTTCATGAAACTCTCAATGCGAGGGGTGGTTTGTGATGGATAGTAACCAGTTCATATGTAAAGACATCAATTTTCTGTCCCATTGAGCTCAATGATGTCATCCTAATGCTCTAGCAATGGCTTCTGAATCCTGGTGACAGGAACAGGGAAAGTAAGATCCAGAGGTAAGCTAGGATTGGACTAGAAGAGAACAGAAGGAAGAACTGATTGTCTGTTCAGAGCCATGCCCCATCTCTCCTTGGCCCCATGGCCTAGGAGACACAACTGAGAAGCCCAATAGCCAGTAATTCTAGGCCTAAGATATCCAGGTCTCTTCTAAGCAGGGTTTGCATGTCCAGAGCCCAACCCTTGCTCCTTGAACCCAGGACGACTCAGATTAAGTACCCTATTATGGGGAGAAAATCATGCCGTGTGATGCCCCAGCCAACAACAGATGGAAGCTTGTGCCAGGCCACCTTCACCTGTGTAATACTGTGACATGGCCTCATGGTTGAAGTCCCAGGGATGAAGCTCCCTAATAAGAAGCCTCCCTTCTGTACCAGGACTTCCTTTCCTGGGGACTACTGTAGGAATTTGGAACTCCAACTGTGTTTCTGCAACTAACATGCAGTCCCTCACACTAAATTAATATAAAATCTCACTAGGTACCATAAGACCCCACTGGGCCCAGCTTCCATCCTAGGCTATGGGAGACTATGATTAGTCTCCCCAGCTCCTTGTCTCTAGAGAGGGTGATTGTATGTCCCCACAGGACAGAGAGGGTAACTGAGCTCATGACCTTGAAGTGTTTGAGACACTCTCCGCAAGGGAAGCCCAAACTATGAAGAAACCCCAGAATCAAGGTAGGCTGCTGTCCCTACAGAAGAAAAGCCAGTTCTTGATTCTCACAATCTTCCCACAAGCCTCCACAACAGCCCCGAGAGCAGGGGAGATCTGTTTGTAGACTGCAGGCCTAGACAGGGGGCATCTAGAGACCCCAGCAGCAACCTCACTCTTGACCTCATCCTTCCAGTCCTCCCAGGGTGTGGCATATTCTGGAACCAGGTGCCAGGATCACATTTGCAAAGCACTCCCTTCCCTTTCCCTTCCCTTCCCTTCC
>LZPO01000002.1:377293-388859 GCA_001675575.1 Neotoma lepida | reverse complement strand
TTTCTCTCTCTCTTTCTTTCTTTCTTTCTTTCTTTCTTTCTTTCTTTCTTTCTTTCTTTCTTTCTTTCTTTCTTTCTTTCTTTCTTTCTTTCTTCATTTATTTATTTTGAGACAGAGTTTCTCTGTGTAGCCCAGGCTGGCCTAGAACTCACAGAGATCCACCTGCCTCTGCCTTCCAAGTGCTGGGATTTAAGGTGTGTACCACCACTGCCCAGCTAAGCACACTTTCTTTTATCTTAACAATGTCTAAGACATACTTTATCATGCCCACTTTATAGATACAGAAACTGAGGCCCAGAAAGGTACCTATTTTATGTATCTATATGCCCACCATCAACTAAAATTTTCTCATGCAGAAAAGTATGAAAAGAGTTTCAGAAGCTGTGTTATGAGCAGTTTACCGAGCAGGACCCTCTGCTCAGAAAGGACACTCTTGCTTTCTGAGGTGGCAAACACAGGAGCCAGGACCTGTTTCTCCTCTTTCCCATCTCGCCTGCTCAGCCCTCCAACTCTGGATGGAGGGAGGGAGGCAGGACCTGCTCTGGAGTCTTTACTTTCAGAGAAGCTGAAGAAACAGCCTACCTTGCACACTGAGCTTCGGAGGCTGCCCAGGAGGAGAGGAGCATGGGAGGTTACCGGGGAATGGCTGGGCAGGCAGGAAGCAGAGGGAAAGGACCTTCTTGCTGTTTGTTCATTTGTTTGTGGTTTTTTAGCCATGGCTGACCTGCAACCTGTGATCCTCTTGCCTCAGTTTCTCAACTATTGGGGAGCTACCAGGAGTGTGCCACTATGTCAGCAGGAAGGAGAACTCCTGATTTCATCCCAGCCAGAGACCACACTAAGTAGCTGGCCCACCTTGTCAAGTCCAACAAACTTCCCAGTTTAAAGTGAACTCCAACTTCATAACCCTGTGTGAGCTGGGCCAAGGCCTGGTAGCCTTAGGTTCCTCAGCTATCTAGGGCAGAGAAGAATGATCCCTACCTCCCAGGGGAAAAGATGAGACAAGGAAGCAAATGTCAGTCACTTATCAGCACGTTCAACTAGGATGGCTACTCTGGGCCTCTGCCGTTGCTGCCTCAGGCAGAAGCTCCAAGAACTCTGTCGTTACAGCCCCAGGCAGAAGCTCCAAGCTCTACTTTGGCAATGCTCCTTGAACTTCATGCCTCAGCTTCTTAATGAGGGAGAGGTTCAGACTCTCTGGTGCCTTGGAAAGATTGCAATGTCCATAGCAGGGGACCTTGGTAAATGAGAGTAGAAAGAACATTGCTTCTTGTATTTGCTCACTTGTTTCAATGTTTTTCCATCACCTACTATGTGCTAGGCACTGGTGGTAGAGTATTAGATCTGAATTCATGGAGCTCACACTCCAGTGGAGATGACAGCCAGTTTCCATCCTCTCCTACAGAGACAGCAAATCAAACCCTCCCCTGGGGTCAGGTGCCCCGCTACATATGACTTCATTTTGAGATAGATGCAGCTAATGTAGCCCAGGCTGGTCTACATCTGCCAATCTCTTGCTTCCGTCTCCTGAGTGTTGAGAGTATAGGCTTATGCCACCATGCCTGACTATGCTTTGCTTTCAACTGCATCTGAACTTCCCGGCTCTTAGGACTACAGCTGCGAACCCAAGTGATAGTCTCATGTACCCCCCTGCCTCCAGCCCACTGTTCTGCCCACATTAGTACAGTCTGCTCCTGTTTCTAAAAGGATCAAAGCCTACCTGCTGTTTGTTGACCTTGGGCAAGTTCTGTAACTACTCTGAGCTTCCTTTTTCTCATGTCTGAAATGGGCATAAGAATAGTGTATGGCAGCTGGAGAGATAGCTCAGCAGTGACGAACATGTACTGCACTCCCAGAAGACCTGAGTTCAATTCTGAGCAATTGTGCCAGGTGGCTCACAACCACCTGTAACTACAGCTCTAGAGGACCGGATACCTCAAGCCTACTCGCATACCAGGACTCCTGTGTATATATCCACACACATACATACACACAGTTTAAAATAATAAAACAAATCTTTGGGCTGGAGTGATGGTTCAAGGTGAAGAACACTTGCTGCGCTTCTAGAGGACCAGAGTTTGGTTCCCAGCACCCATGTCAGATGACTCACAAGCACATGTAATTCCAGCTAAAGGGGATCTCCATGGGTCTGTGTATGTGTGTGTGTGTATGCAAATAAAAATGAAAATAAGATATTAAAGAAAAGAAAGCAATAATAGCACCCACTTCTCAGGCTCATTCTGAGAATGGACTGCCATACCTTATAAATGCACTAGAAATAGTATCTGGCCTACAGCCTCAGGCAGATTAAATGCTATTATTATTGAGGTCACCATTGTTATTACCTGACCCAGGCTGTCATGGGCTTTTACCTCTTTGCCCAGCCTGAGTTTCAGAAGATGTATCTTTTCCTGTCCCTGTGGTCAGGCCAAAATCCAAAGGGCAGCCTCCCATGATGCCTTGCTGCTGTGGTTCCCTGGGGATAACAGGCAAGGCTCATTCTGGGACATCCTCATAGTGTAGCATAGAGCACTGTTTCTCTCCTTCACCAACTTCATATTTTGCTCTAAGAGGCCCTCAGTAAGGAGGACTTCCCGGGCCACACCTTGAAGACCCCACACCCAGCCTGCCTCCTCCTCCTCCTCCACTGCTTTCTTTAGGTCCCTAACGCTTACCACCATCTTCCACACAGCATCTTTTACTTGTGTGTCTTTCTCTAAAATTGCGGGCTCCCTCTGGTCTCTAAAACACAATCAGGAAAGGAACTGTGAACTCTGGAAGACCAAACAGTCCTGAGGTCACTGGTCAAGACATAAGCCTGGGTCTCTGCATCTGTTTCCATCAGGTGCTGGATGAAGCCTCTCTGATGACTATTGGGCTAGGCACCAATCTATAATATAGCAGAATATCATTAGGCATTACATTGACATTTTTTAACAGATGCAGAGAGCCAGCCAAACATTAGGCTAAGCTCAGGGAATCCTGCTGAAGAGGAGGAGGAAGGATTATAGGAGCTAGAGGGATCAAGGACACCACAAGAAAACGCACAGATTCAATTAACCTGAGCTCATAGGGGCTCATAGAGACAATAACCAGGGAGTTTGCATGGGACTGACCTAGGCCCTCTGCATATATGTTACAGTTGTCTAGCTTGGTCCTCTTGTGGGACTCCTAAAAGTGGGAACAGGGGCTGTCTCCAACTCTTCTACTGGCTTTTGGGACCCTACTCCCCATAGTGGGTCCCCTTGCCCAGCTTTAACACATGGGGAACTTCTTAGTCTTACTGCAATTTGATATGCCATGTTTTGTTGATATTCATGGGAGACTTGTCCTTTCCTAAACAGAAACTGAGGAGGAGTGGACTGGTAGGTAGGAACAGATTGGGGATGGGGAAGAGGGCCTGGGAGGAGATGGGGGAGGGGAAACTGTGGTCAAGATGTAAAATAAATTAATTTAAAAAAAAGAAAAAAAGACAGAAACAAGAAAGAAAGAAAGAAAGAAAGAAAGAAAGAAAGAAAGAAAGAAAGAAAGAAAGAAAGAAAGAAAGGAAGGAAGAAAATATATTTAGCAACCTTCTAAGGAAAAGATCCTGCCTCTTTCTAAGTTCTAAATAATTTCTCTATCGATTTGTTTTATATCCTGTTAGTTAAAATTTAGGAGTCTGAAGATAAGGAAGTGTCACGAAACACTGTCATGCGTTTATTACATTGCTGCTTCAACTTTAAATACATAGCAGCTCTGGATACCTGCCCAAGACTGGGCCCTGCAACTTTCCACCAGGGATATAGAAGGTGCCCATAAGGATCAACGCACTCCTGAGGAGCTAATGACTGTTAATGATTCCTGGAGGTGTGGCTGTCATTTTCCCTAATGGTCTAGCCACTGGGGGACTTGATGGGAAACAATTCAGAAGGAAAGTAAGGGGAAACTCCAGAGGGTAGTGGGGGTAAATATAATCACAACATATTGTATACATGTATGAAATTGTCAAAAAAATCTTTAAAAAGAGGAAAAAAAGAAGTAAACCTGAGGTCCTGGTATGCAAAGTGTGGGGCTGAACATGACAGGACATTCTCTGCCTTGATCAGTGCTTTAGTTTTTTTCCGTGAGAAGCAGAAGATGGGGAGATCTGGGGCCTGCTCAGCTATGACCTAGAAAATGCTGTTCTTCTATGCCACTTCTCATGGCAAACAGGAGAGAGTTTTGTCTTTCATTTAGATTGACCTGCAAGAGTAGGCTATGCCTCAAGCCATGTGGCATGGGCACCAGCAGAATCCCTCCACCTCTCCAAACAGGCCTTCCTTTACTCTGGCCTGGGCTGGCAAGGCCCTGGCACTGGGACCAAGGTGGTCTGCTCTCCCTCCAGATGGTCTCTACCTCATGTCCTTGTCTCTGGCAATACTACCACAGGTCAGGACAGCTACTTCTCCTTCGAGGCTACAAGGCTGGACGGGCCATGCTCACACATGTTCTCATGAGCACAGGCCACTTTCCCCCTGGATGCTGCCTAATAACTTTTACAAAGGATCTGAAGCAACCTTGCAGGACCGTGTGTTGATTTGGGGCTGCTGGCTCCTGGGTGCAGGGTGTGCCTGGACTATCATCTTCCTTCTTACTCTGGCTAGGAAGTATCTGCCTGAGACTGTACAAGAAAGGACAGGCCATTGCACCCAGGTCCCAGCCTTTTCTCTGCCCCACTGCCCTACTGAGTGGAATGTCTACCTGTGGGAGGAAGCTGTCCCCATTCTATCTGTGGCCTTTCTATTCATTCATTTGACAACAGGAGTTACACCACTACTGGGTAGCAAGCAGAACTTGGGGAAACGGGGCATTGTAAGCAAACCCAGACAGGATCTTTGCTCTCTGGTTCTGTTTACTATAGAGAAGAATCTTCAATGGTCTTATTAAATAAAAAACTCAGAGCCAGATATTGGAGTGAATTCTAAATGATCAGAGAAGCAGAACAAGCCACAGCCAACCTCACCTTGCCAACTCCTCAGCTGATCTTGTTTCCTCAGCCTCTGAGTCCTCATCCGAATGAATCTCAGCTGAACTTCTGCTCAAAGCCTGAAAGCTTAAAAGCCCCTAGTTTCTGGTTCTCATGCCTTGTATACCTTTCTGCTTCCTGTCATTACTTCCTGGGATTAAAGGCATGTGTCTTTCCCAAGCAAGATATGAGATCTCAAGTCCTGGGATTAAAGGTGTGTACCACCACGCCTGCCTCTGTTTCCAGTGTGGCCTTGAACTCACAGAGATCTGGGTGGATCTCTGCCTCCGGAATGCTAGCATTAAAGATGTGTGTGCCACCATTTTCTGGCCTCTATGTCTGTCTAGTGGCTGTTCTGTTCTCTGACCCCAAATAAGTTTTATTAGGGTACACAATATTTTGGGGGACATAATATAATCACCACAGTTTACTTTCTAGAATGTAATGGGGGGTGCTGAGGTGAATTATAGAAACCTGGAAATGAGATTCAGTGTTCGAGCATATGTGATGTCAGAAGCTGTGAGCATAGATGAGGCCAGAGAGAGGGTTTATGCACCAAAGACAAGGGGCCTGGAAAGGACTGGAGGATACCAGCCCCAGAATTTCAGGGGTGGACAGAGGAAGAAAGGGCAAAGAGGAGTTCACGGTAGAGATTCCTGGGGCATCACACCCAAACAAAAGAAAGGGATTCCAGGAAGGGGTGAGCAACCTTCAAATGAGTCACATTGAGGAGGAAGAGGCCCCAGGCAGAAGCTGCAGGCCTGGGGATTGCAGAACAGCCCACTTGAATGTATATGTTAGACAATCAGACTCCAGAGTGAAAAACTGAGTGAAAGCAAGAAGGAGGAACACAACATTTGCTGAGCACTGTGGGTCCTCTACTGGAGCCTGTAGGTGCCTCCATCTTTGGTGGACTCATTCAACAGATTCTTCCATTCAGGCCCTTGGCAGTAAGGAAGGCCAGGGATGGCCCTGCCCTCCGATCTCACAGTCTACATGAATCAAACCATCCCACAGGAAGTATGAAATTGTAGCTCAGCCTAGGGTTATGATGAAGAGGCCTACTGCACTCAGGAGAACCTAGAAGCTTTCAGAGCTTTGGCCCAGGAGGGAGGTCAGTAAAGGCTGCTGAGGATGGATGTGCTGAACATGGCGGGGCAGGAACAATACATGCAAAGGAAGAGCCCCTACAACTTGCTATGCCATGTTTTGTTGATACTCATGGGAGACCTGTTAGCAAGAGTGGTATAGTGAGTGAAGAAGCAGAGGTGGAGGAAGCTGGGAGAGGAAGGTGGGATGGGCTCTACAAGGTTTCACAGACTTAATGGGTTTTCTGCTTACCACAAATCACAGGAGAGCCAGAGAGTGGATGTCAGCAGCAGAATGACAATGCTTACAGCTGTGTTTTGATAGCTATTTATCTACGTATTTATTTTTGGTTTTTTGAGACAGTTTCTCTGTCTAACAACCCTGACTGTCCTGGAACTTGCTCTGCACACTAGGCTGGTCTCGAACTCACAGAGATCTGCCTGCTTCCCAAGTGCTGGGGTTAAAGGCGTGTGCCCACACAACCTGACAATGGCTATTTTTTAAATACAACTTTCCTTGCTATGTAGCCCAGGCTGGCCCCAAACTTCAATCCCACTTTAGCCTCTCAAATGCTACTTGGACTGCAGGTTTGTACCACCACATCTGTGGCTTCCAGCTGTGTTTTGAAAAAGTGAAGATTTGGACAGCAAATTTAGGAGGCTATTCAGCTGAGTCCAGAAAAGGATGATGCTAGTTTGCCTTAGAGTAGACACAAAAGAGACCAAAACAGATAGACTTAAAATATGTTTAAACCAGGCTGGGGATGTCTGTCAGTGGGCAGCGGTAAGAACTAAGCCTAGTATATATGAGACCGTGTGTTCCATCTCCACCATCACAAGAAAGTAAAAAAAAAAAAGCCTATGTTTCTGTATTGTTTATAATCACAAAAGACTGCATATAACTGGTGCTAGTAAATACTTCACCAAAATAAGCAAGGCAAGCTGTACCCAGAAGAATGTTATGTATAAAAACAGACTGATGAAGCTTTCTGTGTACTGAGCAGAGAGATTGACAAGATACACTGCTAGGGGCAAGAGCAAGGTACTCAGCAGTGTGTTCACTATTGTTTGTTTCATGGGAGGATGGGAGAAGTGAGGACATACAATGTGTCTGTTTCCCATAAAGAAGGCACTGAAGGGTAGTCAGTCTCATATCATAGCAATCATTATCCTGTGTGTACAAGGGGCAGGTGTGGAAGTTGATGGAATTGCAGTGGGATTCCTCACCCACTCCCGCTACATATTTCTGAGTTTCAAATGTATTGCCTGCTATAAACAATGTGTTACCTAGTTAAAAACACATACACAGTTTTTGTGTGTGCTGGGGATGGACTCCAGAGCTTTATACATGCTAGACTAATGCTCACCAACAACCTGCACCTCTAACCCCAGAAATAGCGTTTTGTTGTGGTGGTGGTTGTGAAGACAGTCTCACTATGGATCCCTTGCTGGCCTGGAACTCACTCTGAAGACCAGACTGCCGTAGAATTCACAGAAATCTGCCTGCCTTTGCCTCCCAAAGAAATACCTTTTAAAGCCAAAGTTACTTGCCTATGGGGTTGGGAATGTAGGAGACACTGACATCTCCCAGGGTTGTACTCTGGGTATTGAAAAGTGACGGGGGCCCTTTGCTACAAACAGGGACACAAGAATTTCATGGGTTTGAGGAGGGAACCATGTACCTAGCCCAAGCCCACTTAAGTGGAAAAGAGAGGGGGCAGCAGCTGGGGCGGGAAGTGAGGTCCAGGGAGGTGGCTGCTGTGTTGGCTTCATAAAGACTTTTTAAAAGCCTTTGGGAAAGACCCAGTTGAAGAAGAGTCTGGCTGTCCTTGAGCCATGAATCTTATTAATCCCATTTTAGAGCTGAGGAAAATGAGGCTCCAAAGGCTCGTGGTCACAGAACTAGCAGGTGGCAGAAGGATTGGACGGGGAAGTCCCATCTCCTGACTCCAGATCAATGGAGCCACAGAGGGCTGTTGGTAGAGAGTCATGGAGGAGAGGGGTTTAACTAAGCCACCTGCACATCGAAGTACTTGTTCCCTACTGGGTGTGCCTGTGACCCCTAAGGGATATCTGGTAGTGTCTGGAGACATGACAGGTTGTCACAACTTAGAGCACCCCGTAGATAGAAGCCAAAGCTTCTATCTGCATCAGTAATATGCAGGTCAGCAGTTAGAGATTGCTCCAAGATGTCAGCAGGGCTGAGCTTTGGACACCCTGCTGGGGAGGCTCCTTGGTCAGGAAGCTTATCCAGTTGTGTCTCTACCCTTTTTTGCAAATGCAAGTATCTTCACTGTTTGGAGTGCCTTTCGACTTCTGTGACCTGGCGCTTTGTAAAACATTCAGACAATGCAGAAGTGTTTAAGGTATTAAAGGAAAGGCCCACCTCCTCCTCTGCAGAACTCCCCCGGAGCTCACTCATGGCTGCTTTTGTAAGTCTCAGGGAACAGTTTGAACTCTATGAGCAGAAAACAACTTGCCTCCCTCTGAATTCTTCCTACCCTCCTCCCTCCTCTTTACAGTTGTCTCCTCTGCTTCTCAGATAAAATCTTCAGATGTGAGATGTGCTCTCAGAGGCCCCGGAAAGTATGCGCACCGTGAGGAATTACTGTGCAGTGTAATTAACAAAACTCCACACTTGAGAGACAGAGAGACAGAGAGACAGAGAGAAAGAAAGGAGAGTTAATCTCTCCTCTGGTACCTAATGTCCCCTCTTGCCCTGCCCTATTGGTTGCAAGACAAGTCCAGCATGCAGGCCAGGCTCTGGTGCTGGTTCCCTAATGTTGAGGCCATTTCCGGGTTTCTCTCTTCGCAACAATGCTTACATCCTGGTACACGTGTCTGCATATACACAGTTGTCAAATCACTTCTTTGGGATTAAATTCCTGGAGATTAACTTGTCGAAGTGTGCATACTTAAAGCCATATAGGGATTTTCAGATTGTTCACCAGAGTATTGGTTTATGTTCCGGTAGCAGAGTATGAGAGGGCTCATGGAGGGTTGGTGTCCCCCACTCCTACCTAGGCCTACGCTAATGTTTGCTATTGAATGTGTGAGGGTTGAGAGGCTTTCCTTCTCTGTTAGGTCTTACTTATCCTTATATGGGTCTTACTTGCCCTCACATGGCCAAGGATTCTGGGTCCTGAATTGTTCTTTAGTGGTTCTCTCCGTGAAGTGTTGGAAGTCATTCCTTTTGATTCCATATGCAAGGCAGGCATTCTAACCCTGAGCTATCTTGCCAGCCTCCTTTTGCATTTTCTTATTTTGAGTCAGTATCTCACCAAGATACCCAGGCAGGCTCTGGCCTTGTGATCCTCCCGGCTCAGCCTGCTGAGTAGGTGGTATCACAGGCCTATCCCATCAGGCCTGACTCTAGATTTTCTGATTTGCTTTTGTTTTTGAGACGAGGTCTCATTATGCAGCCTAGACTAGACTAGAATTTGCTGTATAGTGCAGGCTGGCCTCAGCCTCTCAAGTACTAGGATAAGATGTATGGACCACCATGCCCAGCTTTGAGTCAGTCTTTTAAAAAATGAGTTCTTGCATTTATCTATCTATTTATTTATGAGAGCAGTTGTCTGCTACAGCAGACTTGTGGAGGTCAGAGGATAACTTGTGTGAGTAGGTTCTCCACTTCCACCGTGGGAACTAAACTCAAGTCATTGGGCTTGGGGGCAGGCAATTAGCCCACCCAGCCATCTCCCTGGTTCTCTCTGATGCATCTGGGACATCTCACATCCCTGCTATCCGCGCCCCCCGCCCCCAGTCTGGCTCCAATGCCGCAGAGCACACACTGTTTTCCCCTTGCCCCTGTTCCATCCATAGCCCTTTCCCTTCTGCCCTTATTCTCCAGCAGCCCAGGCCCAGCAGCCTGAGCTCCGGCCTGATCATTTCTGTTCACTGAAACTCCCTCCTCCTCTTTTTCCCTACAGTCTAGCAGGGAGAGCAGCTCGGCTAGTTCATGACTGTGCTGCTCTCATTACCCCTCCTTCCTTAGGTTTCTGTTTCATTTCAGTGAATGGTCTCGGCCTCATTGGGAATGAGGTTGGTGACACAGTAATTCCATGTGTGCCTCCCAGCACAAAACTGAAAGGACATGGCCTTCCTGTCCCCAGCCCAGTCTAGCCAGAAGGCAAGCTTGGGCAGTTACCAGACACTCCCCTTGGACTTTACATCTGGAGCAAGTCATGGAAGAACAGAAGAAACACACATGTCCATTTCTTCACCAGCATCCTCATGGAACTTCTCCTGCTTCCTGACCTTCCCAAGCCTTCCCCAACAGCTGACTTGGGCCTCTTTCCAATCTGTCCTCTGGCCTTCTTCCCTGTTCTGTGAGGTTTCTATGACCTATACTTGAATCCCATAGCACCACAGATTTCCTTCTTCTGCAAGATACGTCTGTTGCTTGCAAACATTTTTTTTTTTGAGACAGTGTCTGGATCTGTAGCCCAGGCTAGCCTTGGATTTGAGATTCTCCTGCTTCTATCCACTGGTTCCCAGGGGATGGGATTACAGGTATTCATCACCATGCCTGCCATACCAAAGATTTCTCGTAGGATGCCTAGCTCCAGTAATTCATCTTCAGGGATGCTTTCCTGCTTCGAACCAGCAGGAATGTACTGGTCTCTACATTCCTACAGTGCCCTGCCTGGGAAGTGTAGATCATGGTGCTAGGTTCTTTATTTGATCCCTTCTGTTACGGTTGGAACTCGTCATGGCCCCATCCTTGTAAGCTTGAAGCTCAGGAGCTTGGTGTCTGGTCCAGAGTTAAACATCTGGCAAACAACATGAAAGACTAACCGGCTGTGTGAGGAGTCAGCCTGTTCCTTCTCTGGGGCCTAAGTGACTTACTCTCTATGCCACATAAGTTACATCAGCACCTACTTCCCCTGTGTCTCTGATTGTGAACAACATAGGACGATTTCTGTGTGGCACCATTGTTTTGTCTGTACCATGGAAAAATATAGCAAGAAGAGCAGAGGAGGGAAATGGGCAGGAGTGGGGGCAGGGAGGTTACTGTTGGAGCAGCTCAGGTGGAGGCTGGTCGTCAGGAGCTTGATTACTGTTGTTGCAGTGGGAATGGACAGGGGAAGAGGCCAAGTTTCAAGATGGTCAACTGAACATTGGAATTGTGAGGAAACGAAGTTGCTCCAAATAATCCTCAAAGCAAAAGCTGGCCATTTGAGATGGCTGCTATCAGTAAAAGGTAGTAAATGCATGTGTGGAGGGTGGCACACCATCTCTGGCGTCCCCCTCCCCCCAACAGCCATGGCCACATAGGCCTTTGCCTGTTTTCCAAAGAGCTTCTCTAGGCAGCAGGGGAAGAGAAGGGTGGGGGTGGCCACCCACACCACTCAGCAGAGGTGAGCTGAGAAGCACTGCATCCTCAAGATCCCCCCTCCCCTCAGCCACTACAGGCTGCCAGGTGCCTTGTTTGTGATGAAAGCTTTTAAAAGCCCGTGTGCATTCATTTTTGTTCATTTAAGTAATA
>LZPO01000002.1:364580-377145 GCA_001675575.1 Neotoma lepida | reverse complement strand
CACAGCTGCTGCTCCTCTCCTACTAAAGGGTGGCTGGCGGCAGGCAAAAAAAGGAGGCACGACGCAAAGCAGGCAGACCTGCTGTTAGGCCTGACTCCACACTAGCTCAGGACAAAGATCTCTTGGCAGGACAAAACCTGTCACCTCTCTGCCTCTCTGTCTCTATACCTACGAAACCCAAAATGGAGACCATGCTCTCAGGAGCATGCTGTCTGTCCCTTACCCTGCCCCCAAGTAGGTCTACAATATAAAACAGCTAGTAGGGATTGTCTTTCAAGAAATCTTTGTTGGTTGAAAATGTCCTGATTGCTGGCCACTAGCTGTGAACAAGGTAAACAAAGCCTCTGCCCTCCTAGAGCTAATTTGGAAGGGAGGCAGACACAGAGCTATTTACATGACGTACATTTTTACCATTGTGCTAAGTGTTAGAGACCCGCCAGAGTGTGTGAGGATGACCAGGCCTAGACTAATAGCGAGGGAGACTTCTTGGAAAGGGGATGTCACTTCAACTAAAATCAAAAGGGAAAGCTGGACCTAGTGGCACAGGCCTATAATCACAGCTGCTGGGGAGACTGAGGCAAGAGGATTGCAAGTTCAAAGTCTATCTGGGCTACTGAATGAGTCCAAGGCCAGCCTCAGCAACTTAGCAAATCCTTGTCTCTAAATAAAAATCAAAAAGGGAGCTCAACAGTAGAGTACTTGCTTAGAGTTTCTGAGGCCCTGGGTTCATGGCCAGTCCTGAGAAGGAAAACAAAGGAACTGGCTAGCAAAGAGGTAGGGGGACTGTGTTATAGTATGCTGCACCCGGTTTGTGAAGATGCTAGAAAAAGGAGGGAGATGGCTCTGTTCCAGGCAGAGAAAGGAGCTCTCTTGAAACCAGGTGGGGAGACACAATAGAGGTAGGGAAAGAGGAAGCTGGGAAAATAAGGACAGTACCAGTTAACCCAAGCTCTAGGCCACAATGAGGGGTTTGCCTTGGCTTACAGGGTGCCTTTAGTGCCCGCCTCCGAGATTACTCTGACACCCACAGCCCATCAGTAAAGAAAAACAACTGCCAGCACGTGAGGCACAATCAAACTCAAATGGCTGCATGGAACTCAGAGCATTCTTATAGAAGATTCTGGAATACAAGAGCTGCCAGATTTCTTTAGAGGGCACTTAAAACCAAACTTACTGTGCTGGTGGGAACACTGTGGGCAGAGGGTGTTGAAAAAGATTTGTTCAGGGTGGCATTTGTTCAGGAGTTTTTTGTTTGTTTGTTTAGACGGGGTTTCACTAACCCTAGATGGCTTAGAACTCACCATGTACATGTAACCCAGGCTGGTCTTGAACTTGTGATGATCCTCCTGCTTCTGTCTAACTGCTAGGAATTATAGGCATGTATAAGCCTAGCTTAGCAGTGTTGTGAAGAAACGCTAGCACCTCGTGCCTCCGTGGAGTTCTGAATGTAGTCTTTTGATTGTAGGGGCATTTTCCCCCTCTTTGCTTCTCTCCTTCTCAGGGCAACTAACAGTGTTGTGTTTCTAGCTCTTTCTTGCCTCCTTGTACCTCCCTGAGTGGTGTTCCTATTTTCAAAGGCCCATTTCCCACAACCCAGCCTCCAGCTTGCTTCTCCTCTAGGCTTCTTTTGTGAATGAGGCAGCCAGAGGCAGGGCTCAGATCCCAGGCCAGCCCAATGGAGCTATGTTTGTGCCAGCAATTGATCCACCTTGCAAGCATGTGCTCTTGCTCTTACCCCAAGTCATGTTCTGTGGGCAAAGCTTTCCTACTGATGTGGCCACAATGCTTCTTCCCTGCCCAGGCTGCCCACCCTCCCATACACACACACACACATACACACACACACACACACATACACTCACACACTGGCAGTATTACTATGGGTCTCAGCCATTAGCTAATACAATCTCTCTATTGCCAGGATGGAAATGGGAGGCCTCGGGGCAGCTCAGAATTCTTGCCTGTAAATGGCTGTGATGTGACCTTTGAACTCTCCCTAACCCCACACCACTATTACTCCAACACTATCAGTGGACTCTCTTTGGGCCTCGTGAATGGAAGCACTCAGGGAAGAGGAGGGAACTTCTGAGAAGAGGGTACAGAGAGAGCAGGTTTACAATCTGCTTCTCTGTCAGCCCAGCCTGGCCCCTCCAGCCCCTAGTCTACTTCTAACCTGATGCCTGCTCAGCTGGTCCCAGGATGCTGCTCTCATCCTCCACCAGGGATCTTCCCACCTGAAAGGCATTCCTTTTAGGCAAGAACTGAGGCTATCACCTTTCTCCCACCTTAGGCCTTGAAGTAGCTAGCTGTGGAATGGACAGCTCCAGGTCCAAAATCCAGCTCTGCCTCATCTAGCTGAGTAGCCTTGAACAAACCCTTTAACCTATCTAGGCCTCACTTAGCTCCTCATCTGAACGTAGTGGAGACCTGGCTTCCTGTGAGGAGTGAATGAGATTTAAGAAAAAGTACACACCAGGCAGGTAATACGTATTTGACAAATGTTACTTGTCTTCTCACACTCTTGGCTGGCCCCTTCAGCCTCACACCCAGAAAGTCCTGTCTAATTCCTTCCAATGTTCCTTGAGGGGAGACTGGAACCAGAATTGGCAAGATCCTATTGGCTCTAGGGAAAAGAGAAAGAAGCTACATCCTTCAGGGGAAAAAAAAAGTTCTAATCCCTGAAACTCATCAGGAGGCACGCAATAGGAAGCCATGCCAGGGAAGAAGGGAAGGGGGGAGCCTGGAGTGAAGGCAGGGGGTGGGATGGGAGGGTGGTGACAGGTGGCTTTGGGCCTATGAGAAGTCAGGACAGCTTGGAGAGGAGCTGGGCAGCATGAGGCCAATGGGCCAGCAAGGCAGTGCCAGGAAGCTGAGAGACAAAGGAGGCTTTGGGGCTACAGACTGCCTGGATTCTCTATGGAAACTCATTGTGAGCTGATCCTTTGGGTGAAGGTCCTTCTGTCTCACAAGGACCCATCCAGACCCCAGCAGTGAATTCGATCCAGCCCCATTTGTCCCAATTTGGATGTAGATACCTCACTTTCTCAAATCCCTCGCCCACCTCGTTCTGTGGAGCCTGACTCAGAGCTCCCTGCCATCATCCTCTGTCCACAAACCAAATCTGATCTTATCCCAACAGCTTCGATTTTGATATTATTTCCTGAAACTACACCCCCTTCACCAACCATCTCAGACTTGAGCTTTAGCAGCCTTACTTTATGAGGAATTATATTCCATTCCAGAAGCCATCAGTTTAGCTGCCACAGAGACTTGAATTTGGGCCTTAGGCTCTAGAGGCACTTGGCTAAAACACAGCCGCTGGCTAGCTCACCTGAAGCCCCTTGCCACCCACTAGAGAGATGCCAGACAGAACTTGGTGAATTGTGGGGTTAGGATTGTCCCTCAGTTTCAAACTTGGGTGCGAACCAAGTCTGTGGCCTGGATTAGAGTTGAGTTTGTAGCTGGGATTGGTGTTTGGCTTATGACCAGGTTCAAGGCTCTGTCTATGAAAGAGTTTGTAAATTTCTTTTGGTTGCCAGCAACAGAATTCAACTCTGGCAAACTCAGGCAGACATAAGGATGCGTTTTCAAAGCATGGAGTTGGTTTTCCAACGCTATTGATGTGACTCAACTATATCCCTTCAACTTTTGGATGTTTCCTTTGGAGCTTCAAATTGCAAGAGAAGAATTTGCATAAGATCAGTCAAGTAAGCCATCGAACAGGGCCATGCATGACAAAAAAAAATGAGACTGCTCTAGCCTTGCAGAAAGACAACCTGGCAGAATTTATTAAAATGTAAAAGATGAGGGCCAGGGATACAACTTGGTTGCTAAAACACTTGCCAGGCAAGCTCAAGGCCCTGAAACTCTCTAGCACAGCAGAAGACAAAAAAAGATACACATTAGCCAACCTGATTGGTAGAATACCTACTCTGTGATATCATTCCACAGAAATGAAAATCCCCAATCACACCTAAAAACCTTTAAGTACAAAAATGTATTCTGAAGTATTGTTCTTAATGTTCACAGTGCTTAAAAAGTACTAAATACATTCATGTGCAGGAGGGCACTCAATGTCTTTTGTTGTCGTTTGTTTGTTTGTTTTTTTGAGACAAGATTTGTTTCTCTGTGTAACAGTCTTGACTGTCCTGGAACTCACTCTGCAGACCAGTCTTGGCCTTGAACTCAGAGAGATCCACCTGCCACTGCCTCCCAAGTGCTGAAATTAAAGGCGTGTGCCACTACCACTTGGCCCAGGCACTGAAAGTCTTAATTGTCTGTCAGTAGTTAGTGTCTGGCTAGATTAGGACACCAGGAAATACTGGGCAACCATTGAGGATTAATAATTACTATACTACTTGATTTCTAGAGGTGGTTATTGAGTGAGACTAGCAAGGGAATTGGTTACAAGAATGCTCTATCCTACAGATAATTAAAGACTGCAGGTGCTCAGGTTCCTTTGATGTGTGTGGTATTTACATGTAATGTAAATGTGTGATGTGTGATGGTGTGATATTTATGTAACGGACACATGTCATCCTATAAACATTAAATCTTCTGTATTGCAATATCCAATGCATTATAATCGCCATGTAAATAAGTGTTATATTGGTTTGTTTAGAAAACAATAACAAGAAAAAATAAATGTGTTTGGTATAGACACGTTTTTCCCCAAGTACTCTGATGAGGGACTGCAGAAATGGCTCAATGGTTAAGAGTACTCGTTATTCCTACAGAAGACCCAGATTCAGTTCCCAGTACCCACATGATGGCTCACAGCCACCTGTAACTCCAAATATTTTGATGTGTAGTTTAATTGAATCTGAATATGTGAAACCCTCAGATATGAGGGCTGACTCTCTACAAACTGGTTTTAATTTAAAAAATGACAAATAGAGGCCCACATATATATTGCATATGTATGCATACATATATACAAACAACATAATTGTGTAAATAGGAAGGTAAATATGAAATAATGAATATTTGGCTATTATCAAAGGTTGTAGGAAGTTCTAATATATGCAAAAGAGGGAAGCAAGTAAAAATTGAAATGAAAGCATATAAGTTTTAAAAGTATGCACTTAGGATATCTTTTACAAATACATCTAAAATTATATAGATTTGTGTGTAACTATAAAGACCTCACGATTAAGCTATTCCTTAATTCAGCCAAGTTGACACCTAAAATTAACCATCAAAGGAATCAAATGAATAATTCTTTGGGGAGGTAGAATCATCTTGAACCTATATGTATTCCAAAAAATACAAAACAAGTTAAGTGTGATGGTTCACACCTTTAATTCTAGTACTGAAAATCAGAAGCAGGAGGATCTCTGTGAGTTCCCTGCCAGCCTGGTCTACATAGTGAGATCCAGGAAAGCCAGGGCGATGTAGAAAGACCCTATCTCAAGAAAACAAAACAAAACAAACAAAAACTATATACAACATACTATTGTAATGCATACATCTTCCTGTTATCTACCTTTTTTCATTCAACATAGTTTTTCATGTTTATCCCCTGTGATACAGGGAGATTTAGATCCTGTATCTCAGCTGTGCCATAGTAATTACTCCACCAATACATTTATTAATTCCTCTTTTGGTAACCATTTAGATTCACTCTAATGTTTTGCTATTACCAGCAGTATTGCAGTAGGTGTAACAGCACACACTTCATTTCAATCATGTATAAATACACCTGTAAGTTAATTTCTAGAAGTATATTTTCTGTTCAAAAGAACAGACATTAGTAATTAGATAGATTTTCTCTTTCTGAGACTAGGTACTTTCTGAAGAAGTGGATTTGGCTTATGGTTCTGGAGGCTAAGAAGTCCAAAGGCATGGAACAGGCATGTGATCAATGTCTAGCAGGGATCATAGCATCATAGCATAGCAGATGGCATCACATAGGGAGAGACAACAGGCATGCTAGCTTGGGTCTCTCTTCCTTTATTATAAATCCACTAATGCCACCATGGGAACCCAACCCTCTTGACCTCATCTAACCCAATCACTTCTCAAAGGATCTCCAAATATTAACTTAGGTGTTTGAAGATTAAACTTCTAAAATATGAACCTTGAGGGGACACAATCCAGCTCTTTTGTAGATATTGCAAACTTGCCTGCTGCAAAAGCTCTCCTTCCTCCACCAGCTCTGTCAAAGGGTGCTTGGGGTTCCATGCTCTCACCAACATACTATGTCACTTGTCACTGATCTGTCTTAGTGGTGAGTCTGCTATTATTATCTGTGAGCTTAAGCATCTTCTCATGTGTTTAAGAACCATCTATCATTTCTTTCCAATAAAATGCATGCCAGTATCCTTTGATCATTTTACAATTGATGTTGGTTTGTATTGATTTATAGAGCTCTTTGTATGATTGGAAAATTGGCCTTCCCTTTGTACAATTAATGACAAATTTCTGCAGCTTTCCATCTGCCTTTTCCTTAGAGTTTTTTACTTTTTGCTTATTTCTTGCCTGCCAGTTGATCCTACTTTCTGTGGTTGAACTTTTTTGGCTTTTGCTTCCGTATATTTTGCCAAGCTTACAAGGGTCTTGTATACTTCCGGATTATGGAAAACACCCACCTAAGGTGTATTTTAAGTGATTTTATGATTTCCTATTTACATTTAAAGAAAACACTGAGAAGATGATACTTTTTGTGGTACAAATATAACTAATATTCGGTATTCTGAATATGCAAAGAGGTCTTAGAAATCCAGAATACCAAGAAAACAGCACCAAGAGAGAAATAAATAAAAGATGAGAACACACAATTCACAAAAGTATCTAACAGGTCAACACATCTGAGAAGACATTTCAGGCAAAGTCAGTGTTCCATGCTCTCCGGATTGGCAGCCGTTAAGCCCTCGGGGACAGGAGTGGGAAGGATGGTGTGGACAAATCCAGGTGGCAATACAAATTGTTACAACCACTTTGAGAAGGAAATTGGCAACATCTATTAATCTCTATGCTTCTGCCCCTCATCCATATTGGCATATCCTAAAAGTTGCTATCTTGTGTGATCCTCTCCCCTTGAGTGTAGGTTAGACCCAGTCCTCACTCTCAATTAGGAGATTATGACAAAACGGTTAGGATGTCACCTCTAATAACTGAGCTGCAAGAGATGGTAAAATAAGTTCTTCAGAATGAGGAAAAATAAGATATGGTTAGAAACTTGGATTTACATAAAGAAAAGGAGAATATTTGAGAAGATGAAGGTATAAGTAAAACAGTTATTTATTTTATTTAATCTTCTTGCTCATAACTGATATAAGGAACAGCAGTTCATTCAAGAAATAGTAATAACAATATTGAATGATCTATAAACAGATGGTAGGAATATTATAAGGCACAGGAAAGAGGGAGGAAAAGGAAATATTATCTTCTAAGATGTCTGCACTGTTCATGGAGGGCTATGCTTTCATTTGAAAGTTAATTGTAAGTAAATGTTTATTCCAAACTAACCTCTCAAGAAAGTGAAGTAAGTATAACTGATATGCTAAGAGAGTAGAGAAAATGAAGGCATACAAAGTACTTAATTAAAATCAGAGAAGACAAGCAAAGAGCAGGAGTCCATAGCAAAACAAAAATGTCCCAATGGAACAAAGGACAAAATCTAGTGGCATGGAACTCACTTGTAATCCTAGCACTCAGGGAGCTGAGGCAGGAGGATGACAAGTACAAAGCCAGACTGGGCTTTACAAAACCAAATGCTTTCCCCTCAAAAAAAAAAAGCAAATACTAGTAGCAATTAATAAGAAAGAGTCACAAATATGGTAGGTATTAATATAACTACAGTATATCAAAAATCATTTGAATGGGGTCTAAATGCACCAATTAATAGATTAATAGAGACTATTAGAATGGACTGAAATACAAGACCCAGGCACGGCTGAGGAGGTAGCCCTGTGATAGAATGCCTGCCTAGTATATGCAAAGCCCTAATTTGATCTTCAGCCTTGCAAAACAAACAAACCAACCAACTAGGAAAAAACAATAACATGACCCAACAATACATTGCCACAATGATTTCTATTTTAAAGATAAACACACAGAATAATAGTAGATAGATGGAAGGAGCTGGGGAGATGACTCAGCAGCGGTCAAGAGCATGTACTGCTCTTTCAGAGCACTGGAATTCAATTCCCAGCAACAGTGTTAGATGGCTCACAACTGCCTGTTACTCCAGCTCTAGGGAATCCAACTGGTCTGGCCTCTGTGGGCACCTGCACTCATGTGAATATATATACCTATACACAGACACACATACACATAATTAAAAATAATCAAAATAAATATTTTAAAAAGTAAACAGAAAAAGATATAACCATGCTAATCCCCATCAAAAGGCAGCCAGAGTAGCTTTGTTAATTTAAGGCATAGCAAATTTCAGAACAAATAAAATTATTGGGGATAAATTGGGAATTAATGATAAAAAGAATCCAGTCTTCTGGAAGATAAAAAACTCCATCATATATATTTGCCTAACAACACAGTATCAAAATACATGAGGCAAAAAATTATAGGACAAAGAGGAGAAATAGATGAATCCACTATTATAGTTTATGCCTTTCTATCAACAATTGACAGATCCAGCCAGAAAAATCAGTAAGAATATAGTTGAACTGAATAGCACCATCAATCAACTGTATCTAATTGACATTTATAGACTACTCCATCCAACAAAACAGAATACACATTCTTTCCAAGCTCATGCGGAACATTCACCAAGATAGACCACATCTTGGGCCATAAAACATGCCGTAACAAATTTAAAAGAATAGACATCATACAAAGTATGCTCTCAGACCACAGTGAAATTAAATTAGCAATCAATAACAGAACGATAGCTGGAAAATCCCCAAATATTTGGAGATTAAACAATAAACTTCTAAATAACATATGGGTCAAAGAAGAAGTCTCAACATAAAAAGGACCAAGGGTTGGGGGGGGTGGCTCAATGGCAGAGCATTTTCCCAGCAGGCATGGGTTCAGTCCTCGGCACTGCAAAAGATATATGAAAATAAAAGAGTACAATTTACCAAAACACATAGGTTGCAGCAAAAACAGTGCTTCGAGGGAAATTTGTAGCATTGAATGCACATATTAGAAGGTAAGAAAGATTTAAAACCTAGGTCTATACTGTCGGGAAAAAATGAATTAAATCCAAGGTAAGCAGAAGAAAATATATAATAAAAAGTAGAGCATAAAGCAATGAAATTCAATGTAGATAAGCAGGAAAGAAAACAAGCCCAAACCTGAGTCTTGGGAAATATCAACAAGACAAAATCACATGTATCAGTAATGAAAGGAGAGGTATCATTATTGATCTCGTGGACAGTAGTGGATAATAGTGGAAAACTATGAACAACTATGGCTACAGATTGATACAGGAAAGGGGCAGATTCTGTGGCTTACTTTTTATTAAACGGAACATCGCAAAAATGATGAGATCTCACTCCAGAGAGTAAGTTATAAGAGACTGTATCTACTATCTTATCTCTCTCTTTTCTCTCTCTCTGTCTCTGTCTCTGTCTCTCTGCCTCTGTCTCTGTCTGTCTGTCTGTCTCTCTCTCTCACACACACACACAGCCACCCACCACCACCACCATCACCACACCAGCTGCCATGCTGTAAGGAGACCAAGAAGCCTGTGAAATGTCAAGAATAACAACCTGCCAGTCAACACATGAGGTGACATAGACTTTCTGAGGCCTGACAACATCCGTGTTGTCATGTGGAATCCCCACCCCAACTGAACCTTCAAATGAGACTGCAACCACAGCTGAGAGTGTGCTTGAGTTCCTCCTCATACACTCAAGCCTGATACACTTTGACTAAACCTTGTCTGGATTCTCTACTCACAGAAACTGTGCCATAATTACTGTTTGCTGTGTTGTGTTATATGTTTGAGACAATTTGTTATTCATCAGTAAATAACTGCTACATTTCTTTTTTAGTTTGTTTTTGGTTGGTTGGTTGTTTTGAGACAGGGTCTCTCTAGCCCTGGCTGGCTTGAAGCTCATGAAGACCCACCTGCCTCTCTCTGTCTCCAGAGCGATAGGATTAGAGGCCTGGACTACCACACCTGGATAACTACTACATTCTTTTTACCAAGAAATCCCACTTCAATGTGTGTACACAGAGCAGAGCAATTTTTCAAATCCCTTTCCCCATCAGAGCACAGGTTAAAAATGTTGACACTTGGACCAGCTCACCAGGACAAACAAGCATCTATTAGAGGCTAGAGGCAATATTCCTCAGGGGTATCCTGCTGAGGGAAGTCAGTCTTCCTGGAGGGCCAAGAAGATTAAACTTGCAAAACAACCAAAGGTCAAGTGGAAAACTAAGCTGGGGAAGGTGACGAGGAGCCATACATTAAGATGGTCATTGAGTTCTCCTAATCTCACTAAACAGAGATGGTCCAAATCCACCAGTAGGGAAAGAGACACATGAATTTCATAACTCATGCAATGGAATTCTTTGCCATACAGTATTCTAGTTATACCATGTTAGATAATTGATAAAATAGCACTCAGTAGTTAAAATCCATGACTCAGAGCTATGTGTATCAATATTGCCAACTTTTGAAAGATATTTCATGAAATTTGAAGATACGGCTTACCTAATTTAAAACTGAGAAATAATAACATATAGTGTATACAGGAATATACGTACGTAGGAACAGGAAAATAAGTAGGGAAATACAAGCTCCCAAATGCTTCTTATTTAAGAAAAGAAGTTAAGGGGAATCGGATAACGTCAAAGCTTCAGCTGTAGTTTTCTTGTTTCAAAAGTAGAGGGTCTAAGCCAGGCAGTGGTGGCGCATGCCTTTAATCCCAGCACTCGGGAGACAGAGCCAGGCAGATCTCTGTGAGTTCGAGGCCAGCCTGGTCTACAGAGCGAAATCCAGGACAGACACCAAAACTACACAGAGAAATCCTATCTCAAAAAACCGAAAAAAAAAAGTAGAGTGTCTGAAGCTTGAAAGAAAGCAAAAGTTGCTCAGTCTGTGTGACAGATGAATTCAAATATGTATTTTATACTGTGTTTTTCCTGTACAAAATAGAGTATTTTTATTTAAAAAATGAATCCTCTTGAGTCCAAAATGCATATACGTTAGCTCTGGCTTATTAATTGTGTTGGTCAGTCTCCCTATGTCCTTAATTATTTAGAAGTCCATTTGATATGTTTATACCACAAGCAGTGTGGGTTAAGCCTCCCACTCCAATTGTCCACTTCCTGGTGTCTTATTTCTAACAGTAGTGGCTCCATGTATTTTGAAAGTGCATTGCTTGGTACATACATTTGGTGATCATTCTCTCTTGTGGTTTCTGAAATGATTATTGTATTCTCTTAGACACTTTAAATTTTGATTTCTTGTTTGTAGGTTAGCATTACTACTTTTAATGGCGCAAGCTTGGGCAACCTAGAAAGTTCAAGGTGAGCCTGAGCTACATACATGAGACCTTGTCTGACAATAACCATAACAAACCCTCCCCACACCTCATTCCCCTCACCCCCCCCAAAAAAAAAGAAACAAAAAGAAGGAAAAAAAATGCTCCAAATTTTGTTTTGTTTTGTTTGAGACAGTCTCCCTCTTTGTAACTCTGGCTGTCCTGGAAGTATCTATATAGACCAGCTGGTGTGGAAAAAAATGGAAATCCTCCTGCCTCTGCCTCTGGAGTGCTGTGGTCAAAAGCATGAGCCACCATGTAGGCTGATTTTGATTTTACATAGTTACTAGTCTGTACTACACACTGTTATGTGTGGATTTACTCTGTTGTTGTTGCTGTTTTCTCTTTCTACACCCTTGTTCTTCCTCACCCTCTCCTTGTTTTTTGCCCTTTGTTGGATTTTTGCCCCCTTAGGTTCACACAGTATTCTTTTAATAGGAATTACCCTATTTTTTGTTGCTGTTGTTCTACTATGCGTTATATTTCCTGTAAGAGCAAATATTTGCAACTGCTGCTGTGAACTCAGGAACTCTACATTAACTGTTCTGAGTATCTATGTAATTTAAAGAGTTCAAGAAAGGCTTATCTGTGACTTTTTTGTTTTGTTTAATTTTTTGGAGACAGGGTTTCTACGGGTAGCCCTCGCTGTCCTGGCACTAGCTCTGTAGTCCAGGCTGGCTTCGAACTCAGAGATCTGCCTGCCCTTGCCTCCCGAGTGCCGGGATTAAAGGCGTGCGCCACCATGCTCGGCTAGCTGTGAGATTTTTAGAATGTGGCGCAATTCACAAAAATGTGAACCTATGTTGCGTGTAATGAACGATCATCTCTTGAATAAACAAGTCTGGTTTTGTGACGGTACCAGATTTCACTGCAAACACCTTCAGTTTGCCTCAAACACCAGGTTTAAAAAATTAACGCTTCTACTGCAACCCTGAATATCTTTAGATTTTAATATCCTCAGACAAACGATAGCATGTACCACAGGATGTGATATATCATGTTAGAATTAATCAGAATCTTCATATTTCAGTGTTTTAAAGAAAACAACTGAAGGGAAGGTGGCAACTGTTTAACATTTATTAGTGCTGTTACAGTTCTCGCTG
>LZPO01000002.1:347487-364170 GCA_001675575.1 Neotoma lepida | reverse complement strand
ATTCCAGTGACCCCTTTGCGGGTTCGTCTCGGGAGCGGGGTGGGGCAGAGGGGACTTGACCACATGCCGAGGCCTGTGGCGTCTTTGGGGACCGCATCTCGTGCAGCCCAGCTCCTGCTATGCTTTACGGCCCCAGCCGGAATGGCCTTCATGGCTGTTTGAGAGAGGACTGGTGGTCGCGGCCCTCTGCCACTCCTACCTGTCTCTCCTTGCAATGCTCTTGGCCTCTTTGCGGAGAACTCTATGGCCTTTCTTCCCCCATTTTGCTGCTGTTTTGTCGCATGGCACGTGGTTAAGATTTTTAAGTACAAATATGTAGCCAGGAAAAGAATTATTAGAAGATAAACAATATTCTCAGGGAAAATCAGGGTTCCTACAGGAAACCCTTTTCTTTCTTCTGACCTGCTACATTGATTTGAGTTTGCCCTATAAGCTGATAACGTATTCTTGTCTCTTATTATGACATTGCACCCCCTCTTCTGTGTTGCACGTATGAGCATACACGGGCACACGCACAGGCACACACAAACCTCCTTTGCAGTCTGGTCCCTGCCCCTGCATCCTCAAGGCTCCAGCCCGCTCCTCCTTTGAGCATGCGCAAACAGGCAAGCACACACCCTCTCGCACACCCTCTAGTTCCTTCCTCTCCCCTCACCTATCTCCTACCTCTAGAATATTCCCTCTCCCCCTCTGACCCGTGTTTGAGGTGTTTGAGTGTGTATTCTGACTCTGTCTCTCTGTCTCTCCCTCCCTCCACGTCCCTCTCTCTCCTTCTCTCCTCCTCCCTCCCCTTATCCCCCCCCTCAGAAATGGCCTCCCTTTCCCTGTCTGCTATATACACACATGTGAAGACATCTTCATCCTTCTATTGCTTGCCTTACATACATGTACACACAAGGAAGCTGGCTCACCGCTCTGCTCAAATGTTCTTTTTTCCTATTCTCTGTCTGTTCCATACTGCACCTTCACACAGAAATCCTCTGGGACACTACCCCCTTTCCTGTTTGCCATATTAACATAGGCCAGCATTCTTTAGCTCCTGGCCTCTGTATTCCATCCGCCACACACATCCTCTGTGCTTTTTTTTTCTGCCTGTTGTTGCCTCCCATATTGACTCTTACACACTTTCCTCATTGCTACTGATACCCTTTCACTTCCTTGCCTGTGAAATGCAGGCTTCCCTCTATAGTTCCAGCTGCCACACTTAACAGGAGCACTGACCCTTCTCTTTCTGTCATACCTACAGCCTTCCCCTCTAAAGCTGCCTCACCCATTCCTGTTGCTTTCATATCCACAAGCACCCACCCACCTACAAAAATCCCTGCATGGCAGGATTGCTGGCTCCCTATCCACCTGTCTCTCTCCAGTGAACCACATTTTCAGTTCTATTCTAAATTGTATTTCTTCTCAATATCTGCAGTTCTCAGAAAACTACACCCCCCCAAAAAACAACCTCACAGCAGGCTTTACTCTTCCCATATTTCCACAGCACAGTTACATCCTAAGCATTCAGTCACACACACCCCACCCACTCACACACACGCTTTCTTATTCTTCACTAAAGTCTGGTTTTCTTGTGAACCCAGTCTTGTATTCATTTTGCAAACGTTAAAAATGTGTTCCAGGTCTACACCAGTCACTGGCCTTAGAAGACATTAAAAGTGCCCCTATCCCTCTGTTACCTGCCTACTGAAGGAAAACTAGATCTCCTTATTTTATATATAGTTCTGAACTGGGAGCAAGAGCCTTTGCATCTGCATCCCAGCTCTGTTGGAAACTGAGTCAGCCATGGGTCAGGAATCTAGCAAGCCTGTTCGGCCCAATCCAGCAGGAGGGTATCGGTCTGATGTAGGCAGGAGTTATCGAAGAAGGCATGCTTGTGTCAGTTTCAGGCCATCCATGAGCCAGCAGGAAAGGATTGCCAGCCAGAGAAGGCCAACATCTGAAGTCCCAATGCACAGATCAGCCCCCAGTCAAAGCAAGAGGAGCCGGTCACCATTTGCCAGCACACGTCGTCGTTGGGATGACGAGAGCTTGGGAACCAGCTTGAATGTTGAGAATGAGGATTATTCCAGGTATCCTCCAAGAGAGTACAGGGCCTCAGGGAGCCGAAGAGGATTGGCCTATGGACATACTGACACTTTGGGGGCACGTGATAGTGAGGAGGAGGGGGCTGGGCCTGTTGACAAACTGCCAGTGAGAGGGAAAACTGGCAAGTTTAAGGATGATCCAGAGAAGGGGGCAAGGTCTCCTCGCTTCTCTAGTGTTAACCATGATGTGAATGAGGAGCTTGGCAAGGTAGAAACGCCCCCTGCTGCAAGGTGCTCTGCTAGCAGGGCTGAGTTCCTTAAGCAGAATGGCATGGCCTCTCAGATGGCTTCTGCTGAAGGCAGGGCAGCTGCAAAGGGTAACAACAGCTTGGAGAGGGAGAGGCAGAATTTACCAGCACGTGCTAGCAGGGCTCCTGTGAGTATTTGTGGTGGTGGGGAAAACACCCCAAAGAGTGCAGAGGAACCAGTGGTGAGACCGAAAGTCCGGAATGTGGCAACTCCCAACTGCATGAAACCAAAAATATTTTTTGATACTGATGATGATGATGATATACCACACAGTACTTCCAGGTGGAGAGATGCTGCTGACGCTGATGCTGAGGAAGCCCATGCAGAGGGCCCAGCAAGAAGAGCCCGAGGTGAGGGTGCAGGCAGCTCCTCTGAGCCCAAGTATCCTGAAGACAAGAAGGATAACAGGAATGGGCAGGTGAAGCCAGAGAAAGTGTCAAGACGTCGACGAACCATGGCTGACCCTGACTTCTGGGCATACACTGATGATTACTACAGATACTATGAAGAAGACTCTGACAGTGACAAAGAATGGATGGCTGCTCTGCGCCGGAAGTATCGAAGTCGGGAACAACCCCAGTCCTCCAGTGGGGAAAGCTGGGAGCCTCTGCCAGGAAAGGAAGAACGGGAACCTCACCAAGCTCGAGGGAGTGTGAACAACAGCGGAGCTGGGAGCCTTGCCAGTACCAGTGTTGGCAACAATGGCAGTGGCTATCCTGAAGAAGCACAAGAATCGTCTCTTCAGGAAGAAGAGCAGGCCTCTCTGGAAGAAGGAGAAATTCCTTGGCTCCGGTACAATGAGAATGAAAGCAGCAGTGAGGGGGATAATGAGTCCAGCCATGAGCTGATGCAGCCTGGGATGTTCATGCTGGACGGGAACAACAACCTGGAAGATGACTCCAGTGTGAGTGAAGACCTGGAAGTGGACTGGAGCCTGTTTGATGGCTTTGCAGATGGCTTGGGAGTGGCGGAAGCCATCTCCTATGTGGATCCTCAGTTCCTCACCTACATGGCTCTTGAAGAGCGCCTGGCCCAGGCGATGGAGACTGCCCTTGCGCACTTGGAGTCTCTCGCTGTTGATGTGGAGGTGGCTAACCCACCGGCGAGCAAGGAGAGCATTGATGCGCTTCCTGAGATCCTGGTCACTGAAGATCACGGTGCAGTGGGCCAAGAAATGTGCTGTCCTATCTGCTGCAGTGAATACGTGAAGGGGGAGGTGGCAACTGAGCTCCCATGCCACCACTATTTCCACAAGCCATGTGTTTCCATCTGGCTTCAGAAGTCCGGCACCTGCCCGGTGTGCCGCTGCATGCTACCTCCTCCGCTCTAAGGCCAAGGCTCTTCACTCTTAGCCTGTTTTTTTCCCTATCCAAAACCCACAATACTACAGGAGCCCTCTTTCCAAATTAACCACGGCAATGAAAATCTGTCAGTCAATTAGACTAAACTTATTGATTCCTTGTGATTATTTCCAATGTGAAAATGGTGGTGTACAATTACATTTAAAAATCATCCTTTCTTTTAGATTCTGGCAGAAAGGGGAAACTAAACTTTCTAAATGCTACTTGAGATTGCAGCAAGGACATAAATTTTCTAACCTGAAAGTTGAAACACATCATATTTGTTCTGTAGACTATGTTGCTCTTACTTGTTGATGTCAAGTTTATCTGTTAAATATGTTGGAAAGAAAAAAATTACTTTTGTTGCATGGTATGGGTTAATGTCCCTGTATTTGCAGTGGTGTAAAAGCTTATTAAAGTTCTTTTGGTTTGACACAGTACAATGGCATCGTTTGGGTTTTGTCTGAAACAGTGATATCAGGTAACTATAAATTGATCCCTTGCATTTGCAAAAAAAGTAGTTTCAGTGTTCTCAACTCTAGAAAAACTGTTGTTTTCACTAGAAATGCTCACCAGAACACCAGAAAACTTCAAGAAATAGGAATAAGGTGTGTAATTGCCTTCTGTATGGAAAAGATTGACTAGAGAGAGAAAAAGGAGAGAGAAAAAACCCACAGAGAAACAGTGGTAAAAGTAAATCCAAACTGGGGGGTGAACAAGTTCAAATCATCTTTGAGAAAATAGAAATTGTCAAAATGGGTAAAAAAAAAATAGATCTGAATGCCAGTTAAACATCTTCACAGAGTGACACAAATAGGGATACACCAACAGAGTACTGCAGGACAGTCAGATGCCCACCCATACCTGGCAAACTCATTTAACAGTTGGCCATGTTGTTTCAAATCCATCTCTAGAATAAAACTCAGGCTCAAGCGAATTCCTTATTCCTAACACCTTATTTACCTTCATTGATCCACAGAGGTGAGCACTACTCCAAAATGGTATAAACTCCTTTTCTATATCCCTAGACACGTATGCTGTGTGTGTGTGTGTGTGTGTGTGTGTGTGTGTGTGTGTGTGTGTCCACAAGCAACTGGGTTTGTTTCTAAAATGGACATAGTTGGTGGAATGTATGCTCTCATTTTGCAGCTTTGCTCTTTTACTCAATGTTATTTTTTCTGTGTTTGGTAGTTATTTAGATTCTCAGCAGCATTTTATGGCTTTGAACATAATAGAAAGATAGCCCTAGGTGCACATGTGTGTTTGTCTAGTAGTAAGTGCATGAGAACAAAAGATTGGAGTGCCATAGTTTGAGCATCTTCACCAAGTAGATACTGCCAAATTGCTGTCTTGAGTGACTGCACTGGTATTCTATTTCTGCCAACAGTTTTTGGGAGGAGACTTGTCATAACTCAAAAAGCCTGGGCATTGTTAGTCTTCAGCCCTTCAGCCTCACTGGGATTCAGTGATGGGTCAATGGATACACCAGAGAAACATACTCTGTTCTTTAGAAAACAATACTTTGTCTTCCTGATCATGTCTCGTTTCAGCTCAGAAGAGGAGTAAGAAGACATAAGCAATTGATATACATCTGAATTAGCAGCTTTAGAGAGCAGTTCGCTAGTAGCTAGCAGTCAACTGTACCCAATTTTTTGATAGTTGGGTAGTATGGAATTAAAGCTATGCAATGGTTACAAGTTCTATCAAGTGCTGATAAAGATGTCCAAGACATAATGTTATTAAGGAAGAAAGAAAAGCATGGCATAGAACAGTATGTAGAGGCTTAATGTTAAACCTTACAAAGCCAAACTGGAGGGCTGGTGAGATGGCTCAGAGGCTAAGATCACTTGCTGCTCTTGTCAAGGACCCAGGTTTGGTTCATAGCACCTACATGGTGGTTCAAAATCATCTATAACTCTAGTTTCAGGGGATCTGGTGCCCACTTCTGATCTCAGGCACCAAGCACATATGTGATTCACACACATACATTCAGACAAATCACACATAAAAGAAAATAAAACTAATCAAATTTAAATCCAAACTAGACATGAAAAATGTCTTAAAACTCAGTGACCACATATCTGACTGATAACACAAGACAGCTTTTGTGGAAGGCCAGAGAGTTGGGGCAGAGGGGTAAAGAGAGGGGCTATTGATCTTTCATTTGAGAGAATGCCCCCCTTTTTACAGTACCTTTGTATTTTCATCAGTACTAGCTGGTAGCCAGCATAAAGAAAAAAATTGTACACCTACAGAAAGGTTGTCTCCCACTTCACAGAAGCACATGTAGAAGCCACAGCCCTTTTTGCTGCAACTGCTCAGGCTGAGGCCTACAGCTCCATTCCTCATCTGGCTGTGTTCTTTCTGGGCCTTAGCCCAATATAGGGCTCTTTTGGTGGGTTCCGGTGGTTTACCATGAACCTTTTCTGTGCCCTGAGTGGCACCACATGAAAGTATTTTAGGAGCACCCTTGGGTACTGGTCATCTTCTCATTCCCATGGCATAACAGTGACCCACATTTCCCATTTAGGCAGAATGAGTCAGTTCAGGAAAGGGGATGCTGGCCTGTGCCAGAGGGCCCCTACTAGCTGGAGAAATCTACCATTACAGTCTGGGTAGAGACTCCAGACTTGTGCCTCTGGGGCCCTGAGCAGCTTCAGACTCCCAGGGAGGGCGCCAGCCAAGGGCATCACACACTGCTGTTCCCAGGCCTTGAAGTCTGGAGAGGGGTGTGTGAGGACCAGGAGTCCAGAAGCATTTGCTGTGGTGGTGATGGCCGAAGCAGCAGTGACAGCTTGGGGCCACAGTAGTGTGGGGACCTTGATGATGATGCAGCAGACTACCAGCTCTACTGGCAGGCTGCATCTGTGTCTGTGCGTCTGTCTGTCCTGTTCCTCCACTTTAGACTCCCCAGCCTCCTTGCTGACTCCTCCAAGCATGCCCTCCTTCCAATACAACGGTTTTGATATTGAGTTGCTTTCTGTTGTTTGTAATAGGAAGCCCCAGTGGTAACACCTGTTGACACCCTAGGCCCACTTTTATGGTTGTGTTCCTTGTCATATAAACTGTCCCAAATAGCTAGACAATTTCTGCTTAAAATATAGCAGATCCATTATTGGCACCTGGAGACATAGTTCTAGAACAGTAGGCCTCAGGGGTCTCTAGACATGGAGCAGATTTTTTTTTTGAGACATATTCTTACTTTGTAACCCTGGCTGGTCTGGAACTCACAATGTACCCCAACTGGGTCTCAAACTTGGGATGAACCTCCTGCCTGTACCTCCCAAGTGCTGGCATTCTGGGTCCACACCACCATGCCTGGTAAACAAGTCATTTTTGAGAGGTTATTTGGTGTATTAATTGAAGGTCCTATCTACCACGCTTCATGGTTTCTGGACTTGGTTTCTGGATAGGGAATAAATAGTCCCAAATTTTGGTCACTAACTTGTAGCATAAGCCACTAAATCTTGCCAGAGACCACACTAAATTTCAGAGGTGGTACCCGCAGCTGGCACCCAGATTGCACAATCATGAAGCCATATTTTTGCTCAAAGGCATCACTCTGTTTTTAGCCCTCTAGTCCACCAAAACCTTTCCACCTATGTGCTTAGGGACCACTGTCTTGAAATGTCCTCATACCTGTCCCAATTCTACTCACCCTTTAAGAAGCCTCTTGTACCGCCTCTGGGGAAAAAAGTTCTGATACCCCTTAGTTCCATCCCTCTTCTTAGAAGTATTGTATGTATGATGTGTGTGTGGGGGTGCATGTGTGCAAACCATGTAGAGGTCAGAGGACAACTTTTCGGAGTCAGTTCTTTTTGTTTTTTTCAAGACAGGGTTTCTCTGTGTAGCTCCGGCTGTCCTGGAACTCACTCTGTAGACCAGGCTGGCCTAGAACTCAAGAGATCCACCTGCCTCTGCCTCTGCCTCTCGAGTGCTGAGATTAAAGGCGTGTGCCACCACCACGGGGCTGGAGTCAGTTCTTTCTTTCCACTTTTTATGGGTTCCAAGGATGAAATTCAGATCACCAAAGTCACACAGCAAGCAAACAATTCACCTGTGTAAGTTCTTCAGATTAAGAGCTATGTTTCAACCATCTTGACAGCCCTGGCAGTGGTGTTCAACAAAAGTATTCAGCAACTTCTGCTAGCAGGGTGACTGGAATACTCTCCCAAGGTAGGTGGGGTGGAAGTATGGGTGTGGGAGGGGTGGTGTGTGTGTGTGTAGCAAGTGCCCAATAGGAGTCATATGACCCCACCTGTGGTGATATTTTATCTATGTCCCCCAATAAAATTTATCTGAGGATCAGAGGAACAAGGTCAGCCACTAGTCTTGCAATGTTAGCACACGCCCTTAATCCTATCACCTAGCAGGCAGGGTCTGTCTGGATCTCTGTGAGTTCCGGGTCACACTAGAAACAGAGTCGAGCATGGAGACACACACCTTTAATCCCAACATCAACCATAGAATTCTGGAGGTCTATACAGACAGACAGGAAGTGATGTAGCTAGGCTGAGAGAGCCAATGGGAGAACAGAACAGAAAGGGATATAGGTGTGGATATATAGGAAATCACACACTCTTTTGGAAGCAGCAGCGTTGTTAAGGTGAGGCTGGCGGCTGTTCCTAATTCCTCTGATCTCTGTCAGATTTTCACCCTATTTCTGGCCCTGTGTTTTTATTTAACAAGACCGTTTAGAAGTTAGTCTTACACCCACCCAATCAGGCTTTTAAGAACATACTCTCGGCCTCACTCTACCACCAGTCTCAGCAGGACTTTCTCTGGCCTGGGTTGAGCCTCCGGCTCACATGAAGATCATAGTACTGGCCCCTGCACCACCTTTTCAAATGCCATGGCATTTGCATGGGCTGACTAACACTTTGTGAGCTCTGCACGTACTCCCCCATTCCACTTTTCTGTCTCCACACTTCACTATCCCAAGAGGTTGTTTGGACCCCACCACCCCAAGCCCCTTCCATACAATGATTTCCCTGGCCCCTTCTTTAATCCCAGGAGGGGAGTAGCAAGGAGACTGGCTCCAAAAGCCAGTGACATTCTGCAGCCAGAACAGAAGGATGCTAGAGTTAGGGCAGCAGCCCTAGTCTTAGAGCAGCTGGGAGCCAGTAGGCATCTGAAGGTCTGTGGATGAGCCTGAGCTGGTTCCAGCTAGACCTCTTACATCGGCTCCAGGTATTCTGGTCACAGGTGCTATGTGCTGCCTGTCTCTTAGAGATCTGCCAGCGGCACAATGCAGATCCAGCTTGGGAGCAAGGGACAAGAGGACACCTTGCTTGTGGTGACAGGAAAACGAGGAACAAGACCCGGGTACCTAAAGGGCAGCTTCTGAGGAGCTGGGGACAAGGAGACAACATCTGCTCACAGAGACAAGGGCATAGGGTTGGAAACCAACCCTAAGAGAAGCAGAGATGGGGACATGGACACAGACAGCCAGTCTTCAGAGAACAGGGGAGCCAAGCAAGGCCTGCTCAGTCAGGTCCATGCTTGTGTTCAGCAGCAAGCTGGAGCACAGCAGACTAGGATTTTGTTGTTTTTCTTCAGAGCTTTGAAACGGGGTCTCCCTCTGTAGCTCAGGCTAAGCCCAACTCACTGCAGTCCTCCTGCCTCAGCCTCTTAAGTGCTGGGATTACAGATATGCACCACCGTGCTCAGCTTGGTTTAGTTCAACAGGTAGTGAGCTTCTGCTTGTGGTGTGTGCAACCAGGGCTTGCAAGAGATGAATGGAGCTTACTCCTTTTCTCAAAGAACTTGTGGTCTAGAGTAGGAGATGGGCTACAAGACAGGACAGCAACATCCCGGGGAAAATGGGGGCAAATGTAGAGTAGGCTGAGGGCAAAGCATCTGGTGGAGAAAGCTGAGAGAAGGGCTGCTCCCAGACACCAAATGTAAGGCCACTTACTTTTCAAGTATGAGGAGGTACCAAGTAAGGAAAGGGAGAGCAGGATGGGTCCTTTTAGGGCTGTCACTGTTGTCAACTGGTTGTATTTGTTTGAAAGATAACTTCAATGAGATGTATTAACGTTGCAAATCTGCACACACCGGCCCAGCAATTGCATTAGTGGGAATTTATCTATCCTACATGAGCAAGAGCACAGTTTGTTTGTACAAGGATATTTATTGTTGTGTTGTTTGTAGTTGCAAGATGAGCAAGTGTTTAAATGCCCATCACTGGGGGCCTAGTTAAATAAATTATCGCACAGCCATCAGAGGCTTTACTGGACAGCCTATATCCAGTGCAAGGGAGCCGCTCCAGACTGCTGTATCAATCTCCAGAAGTCTGCAAGTTACAAAAGCCAGGTGCAGTGCAGTGGCCATTCCACAAATGATCATCTTTCACAAAAAAATCTATGTGCATCAGTGCTTAGCTAGCTGTAGAGTACCACCAGAAAGATATACAACCAGAAGAAGGGAAGGAGGTTGGCAGTGAGGATGCTTCTCACTGTGTGCTTGGGTTTCCTTCCTTTCTTTTCCTCCTTCTCTCCCTCTCTCCTGCCCGCCCTTCTTTTCTTTATAACATTTTTGCTACATTTGTATTGGTGTGTGTGCATCTGTGTGTCTGTATGGGCATGCATGTGCTGTGGCACATGGGTGGAAGTCAGGGTCAATTCTCTTTTTCCACCAAACTCAGGTTGTCAGGCTTGGAAGCAGGCCATTCACCTGCCGAGCCATCTCAATGGCACCTCGTCTTTTCCTCTGCAGTGCTGGGGGCCTAAGGCATGGAAAGCAAACACTGTACCACTGAGCTATACCTCTAGGTGTCTGTATGCTTTTCGGAATGTTTGACAATTCAATTCAATTTGCTTTTGGCTTTTTCTGTTTTTGTTGTTGTTGTTGGTTGGTTGGTTGGTTGGTTGGTTGGTTGGTTGGTTGGTTTCATTTGTCTGTTTTGAGTCTTACTATGTAGGCCCTGCCTGGCCTGGAACTCACTAAGTAGGCCAGGCTGGCATCAAATTCACAGAGATCCCCTGTGTCTGCCTCTGGAGTGCTGGGATTAAAAGTGTGCACCAACCACCAAGCCAGGCTGGGATTTCTTTTAATCATATGCATATATGACAAAAACAGAAAAGAAGGAAGAAGGGAGGCAGGAAGATTAGGGATCTCAGGCCAAGGGAACTGAATGAACAAAAATCTGGAGGTACAGCATAGGATGTGGTGTATATTTGTGTCCTGGCATCTTGGAGCAGATTCTCTCAGCTGATCTCCAATAATGTGATGGAGAGTGCATGGTCAGGAGATAAGGGGGGAAATGAAAGCACTCTCAGCCACAAGGCCAAGGCCCCAGACAATCACAAGTGTTGACACATTCGAGCCTCCGAGGGACAAGTGGAACCCAGCTGACCTGGACTCATAAATATATAGGGTACAGACTAGAGGGTAGGAGGTGGCCTAGAGCAGGGCCACTAGGATCTCAGGCTGTCAAATAGACCTTGTGTATGTCCACAACAGGTTTACCTGGAAATCTAGCATTGAGCTGGCTGATGCTGATTCTCTTTCACTGGTGGGGTTAGAGGTCATTTCAATTATCTTTGTGTTTAGGGCAGGGGGCACTTCTTAAACATTCCTCAGCCAGCACATAAATGGGGAGAAAAGTTTTGTTGTTTTTTTTTTAATGGGAAGTTGCTGGAACACCGACTCACCTTCACAAGGCGGGATTCTCCTTAGGGAAGCAGAACAGACCACCAATGGTTGTCCTGTTTCTTTGAAGGACTTGCAGAGGAGCTTTGCTTCTAGTGGTGTGGCCCAGCTGAAAGACTTTTGCACCTGAGACAAAAGCCTGAAACAGTTTCAACGCTGGATATCTGTGAGTCCTGAGCGAGGCACAGGACCACTCAGTCTTGGTTTGCTGATTTACAAACTGGGACACAAGGATCCTACAGGGTGAGTTGAATGCACTAAAATGGATGGGCAGGCACTTAAGCCTTTCTCCTAGCTCTTGCCTCTGGGCTTGTCGCAGCCCAAGTCTCAGGAGAAAAGAAACAAGCACCCCCTATGTGGAAAGAACCCACACCTCATCATAATCCAGCATGACTAATTCAGATGGCTGACCCTGATCTGAAGCAAAACATCAAGAGTCCAGTGCCCTCTTCGGGACGGAGTATGACGGAGGTGGGGAGAAGAAGGATGAAGAAGCAAAATATTTTTGTGTGTGTGTTTTTTTTCTGTGGAATTGACTGTTCGCTGAGGCCCTTTGCTCACCAATGTCTGCAGGCACAGATGGCAGCTAAGGCTCCTTGGTGCAGGGCTTGGCTTCCGGTTGAGCATTGAGCATGCTCACCCCATCCAGGCTAGCTGAGGAATGTGGGCTGGTCTAAGCTGGATGGGCTCTGTGTCTCCTCAGGCTCCTCCCAGAGCCCCAGACTGACCCCTCCTCAGGCTGAGATGAAGGAGCCTCTGTCTTCTTGGGGCCCCTGCCTGATTAGACATGGCTGCCACATCAACTTCTCACTTTCAGTCAGGCACTGAGAGAAAAAGGGCCCAAGGCCTCCAGGCTGAATAAAAGTAGCTAGCCTAAGGTCTCATCGGGGACTGGGTGAGTCAGAAGTCCCTGCTGGTCTCTTCCCAAGAAGAAACTTAGTCTCCCCAGGTTTTGAGGGCAGTGAGGGTGGGGCTTCTACAGCCTTGTCCCTGGAGTTGTCAGTGAAGACTCAGGCCACATATGCAAATCCAATGACCCTCCAGTTCCACCCAATGTTGCTTCTGCAGAGGTAGAGCTTGTCTATTGGCTGCAGTGGGGTGGCAGAGGCGATGCCTGTGGTCACTACACAAGTGGTTAATTGGGTTGTTACAAGTACCTTGAAGCGCTGCCTTGTTTTTTTTTTTTTTGTTTTTTGTTCTCTGAGTTATGTGCATGCTTTCTATCAGTGTCCTGTGTACTGAGCCTCAACTCCCTCGTCAGGAAAACAGGAACAATGACATCTGGAATGTCTGGGAGGAGGACTTAGGGACCTAGTGCTCTGACAGCCATAGGGGACCCTCCATAAGACTGTTTCCTTCCTGTATTTATTGAATACTTCCTTTTTGAAGCTCTGAGGAATCCTGAAGTGACTTAGTTTCTGCCCTCAAGCAGTCTCATGGGTTTGAGTTCCCTTGGCCACTAGCCCAGGCTTGAGCTTGCTTCTGACCAAGAGAATTCTGGCCTGTCCTCTGGTACTACCTCAAGGCCTGCTCAGTGAAAGGAGTCCATAGCCAAGAGATGCTTCTCTCTGGGTGGGCTGGCAGGCTACTGAGCACTTCTGTGGACATCATACCTTGAAATTTTCATAGCAGCTCCTCAAGGAAGTGGCTATGCAAGAAGGCAGCAAGTCCCAGCTCTGTTTCACTTGCTCTGTGACCTTGGGCAGATAGCTTAACCTCTCTGTGCCTTAGTTTTCTCATCTGTGAAACTAATTAGATTAAAAATAGCTCCACTTCTAGGAAGCAGTTCTAATGTCCCTGCACATGTGCCTGACACATAATAAATTTCCTAAATGTGGTAACTGTCATCCTTAGGAAACTGAGGATCAGAGGGAAATGACTTGCTTAAGGTCATTCAGTCGGAAGCAACAGAGCCAGGCATGAATCCTGGGGCCAATGCACCCTTAATCAAGACTGGTCTTGCTAGCTTCCTGACAAGATGATTGTAAGCATCTGTGGCCATGGTCTCCAGCTGCAAACCTCTGTCTCCCAGGCAGGTCTTCCTCTGGGCATCAGTAAGTCAGTTTATCATCATGTCCTGACACACTGTATTTTAAATTGCAGGTTTTTAAATTTTTATTTACTTTTATTTTATGCACATTGGTGTTTTGCCATGGGTGTTGGGTCCCCTAGAACTGGAATTAAAGACAGTTGTGAGCTGCCATGTGGGTGCTGGGAATTGAACTCAGGTCCTCTGGAAAAGCAGTCAGTGCTCTTAACCGCTGAGCCATCTCTCCAGCCGCCACACTCCATATTTTAAATAACAATGCTAAGAGAACACTGGGTGCCTCTCACTTTAATTATCAACATATTCAGTCCTGAGTTTAGAGCTCAAGTGTCTCCATTCTCCACATCAGAAAACTGAGGCATAGGAAGATTAAGTGAATAACAGTCTAAGGCCCCACAGTGGCAATGAGAACCTAAATCCTGGAAGGCTGGCTCCAAAATCACTGTGAAAGCACTGTAGCACAGGCCTGCGATTGCAGTACTTGAGAAGCTGAGGCAGGAGGATTACCATAGTTCAAGGCTAGCCTGGACACACTGCAACCCTGTCTAGGATACCCTCAAAAATGAAACAACACAAAACCTAAAACAAATCATTGCTTAAGGCCAGTATGCTCCAGCTCCTCCAGTGAGTGTGGATGTTCATGGCAGGTGCTGAATAAACAGTGGTTGAATGAATGGGTGGGTGAATGAATGAATGAATGAATGAAGCAAGTTACACGAGGGTGCTGGCCATGCAAAGGGAGATGTGAGACAGATTTGACAGCAAACTGACCAGAATGCGAGATGAAACCAACTGGGATATGAAGCAGCCTTGGATGACTCCCAGCATTTTGGATTGGGTGGCTGGATGATGAGGTCATTTACCAAGATGGGAAGCCCACCAGAGGGACAGCATGCAGGGCTGTGGAGAGCGGCTTTGATGAATTCAGCTCATGATGGGTTTGTGGTGTCTTTGATGCAGGGTAGCCAGGAGGCTGTGGGATAGCAGGTTTAGAGGAGGGAGGTGGGCCTCGTGCCCAACCCCTTCCCATCAACCCCCACCCCTTCCATCTCACACGAAGCCGCTGGCCCTTTGGCCTTACTCTTCCCACTGGGAAGGAAGGGAAGGGATCTTTGATGGTGGGAATAGGAGGGGTGGACTATTCTAAACCAAACAAACGCATACACAGTGCCTGCTTGTTGCCGATCCGCTTGCCTGGCTCTGGGCACATATAGGCTGTCTTCCAGGGCAGACCTCCCCCCACCACCCGCCGGCCCCTGCCGCCTGCTCCCTGCCAAGGTGAGCTCTGACAGGGCGACTTGTCATCTTTTCAACACCTCATTTTTCCCTCCTTACTCACTGCCCGGGGAGAGGTCCTTCCTGTTTGCACACCTCAGGGGCTAGGCCCCGAGGAGGAACAAAAACAGCCTTCATGGTGAGGGGGGAGGGGAAGGCAAAGGAGAAAGCCCAGGGAAGAGGAAGGAGAGAGATGGGCTGAAGAGGAGGGAAGAGGACAGAGCCGAAGACGCCCCCTCTCCTGCCCCCTCACACACACAAGCACACATGCATACCACCTACAAGGCATCCTGGCCCTGGGTGGCTGATTCCCAGGTCAGCTCACCGGCTCAGGACCCAGCTGCATCTAGAAACCAGCTGTGTCTGGAAACTAGTCACTCACTATCTTCCCGTTCCTACCTCTATGGCAGAGGCTTGGGCCCAGAGCTGGCCAGCTCAGAACCCTCCGTCTTTTCCTACCCCCAGTCAGCCGGATTCCCAGGGCCTCCATCACAGCTCCCCCACAGCGTTCCTCTGAACCTCCAGGTCAGCTAGTCTGTACCCTCTGGCTCCAGGCCCAGGGCTCCTCCGCCCAACATTTCTCTCCCTTCTGGGAGCCCCACCCCGACCACTGCCAAGCAGGTAGCCCTCTCCTCTTTCCCCATTGTTGACAGCTCCAGGCTCTTCCAGGTCCAGTGTCGTCCAGCTCACCCCTTCCCCCACTCAGCTCCCACGTGGGGAGCCTCTCTCCCAGGCCTGGGCTGCCCCCTTCACAGCGCCCTCCTCCATTGTCCAGGCCTGTCACTCACGCCTGACATTAGCATTTCTAAAGCCCTTTCCTAGACACCGCTTCTGCCCAGGCTGGGCAGAAGAACTTAGCCCTATAGAACAAGGAACAATTAAAAGGAGCCTTGAAGAGCACTTTAGAGTATATAATTCACTTTTCTATATAGCCATTTCATTTACTTCTCCCAACAGCCTTTAGTCGTGAGACACTGACATGCAGAGAAGTTTGTGAGTTGCCCAAGGTCACAGAGTGCGTTTCCAAAGCCAACGCAGGTTTTTCTGATGCCAGAAACGTCATTCTTTACACTCCCGCACCTTGCTTCTGTCAGGCCGAGTTTGCTTCTGCTTGGCCAGGCTTTCTTAAAAGGTGGGCTCAGTAGCTGCTCACTCCTAAAGGAGGAAGGCATGCCGGATTCAGTCTGGAAGGGCCTTACAGTGGCTTTCCTGCTGCCTGTAAAACGACAATCAGCTCAGAGAATATGTCTCCTTTAAGGCTCCACGGGGGCAACATGGCCTTACTTAAAACGGCCTAAAATACAGCCAGGAAATAGGTAAAGGTTCCCAAGGCAGATGGCCAGCTGCATATCCCCTTTCTGCCCCTTAGCAACTTTGGGACTTTATTGAGTGAGTTTTCTTCTATACAAGGAAGATAATAATGTTGTCTCCTAGGGTTACAGTGAGTCTTACATGAGTTAATAGACAGAAGGACACACATCAGGGACTGGACAGCACTACCTGAATCTGTTATTATCCACAGTTGTCCTGGGGTCTAGGGGTGGGGGAAGATGGAGCTTTGTTGTCACAGAGCTTAGAATTCAGAAACTAGCCCTGTCATTTACTGGGTGGCTTTAGTTAAATAGCTTACCCTCTCTGGGCATCAAATTCTTGTCAGTAAAATGGAGATAATAAGAGTTCTTACTTTTCAGAGTCGTGAATAGTAATATGCACAAAAATGTTTTCTTAAAAAACACTTTTTTGTAGAAACAAAAGACAGAATGCTATTGAGACTGTATGTTTCTCATGAATTTTGTTCAAGACTTCATTTGAGAAGGTAAGAGAGGTGGTTCAGTGGTTAAGAGCACTGGCTGTTCTTGCAGAAGACCTGGGTTCAGTTCTCAGCATCTACATAGTGACTCACAATCTGCTGTAACTACAGTTCCAGGGGCATCAGGCACATCAAGCATACACACTGCATACATACATACATACAGGCGCTCTCTCTCTCTCTCTCTCTCTCTCTCTCTCTCTCTCTCTCTCTGTGTGT
>LZPO01000002.1:312406-334758 GCA_001675575.1 Neotoma lepida | reverse complement strand
GAACTCGGCTAAAAGCTCGCGGAAAAGCCTTTAAAAACACACTAATTACAAACAATTCCTGGGCCTCTCCTGATTTCCCTCCACGCGGCTCTGGGGGCGGGGCGGGCCGAGCGCCCAGGGGTCATTTACATGCGCCTGTCGCTGCTCGGTGTGTGAAAGCCCACGCCAGCAGCCGCATGCTGACCCCAGCGGGCCAGGACTTGAGCTCTTGTTTCCTTCCGGGTCCTTGAAGGCCTCACTGGACCGCGGTGGCCGTGGTGGGTGGAGCTGCGGGAGCCTAGAGCAGGCACCTGGGCAAATGCACCATGACTCCAGGAGTCTGTTGTTAAGGACACTAGAAAAGGTCAGGCATCACCTGCCCTCAGCGGCCTGGATCCCAGCTGCGAGCCCTCAACCCTGGCCTCATTGCTCGGGGGCCCCAGGAAGTTGGCCTCGGCCATGATGCCACAGGGCATTGGGTGAAGGTGGATTCTGGCCCACCTTCTGCCTCCTACTTCTGATTCCCCAGGGAGAGAGTGAGGCTGCTTTTAAAAGTTTCTGAGCTGGCCAAGACCAACAAAACCCTTTTCAGAAGGTTCTGGACTGTTCTAGCCTAATCTGGAGGAGCCTCTGGGGGATTCTGGCTAAAGTCATGTTTGCTCACACTAACCCCTATAGGCAGGGCCCCTCTGGAAGGGTCTGGAGGATGAATAAATAAAAAACCTCATCTATTCCAACTGGCCCTAGCTCATTGTTCATGAAAGGAATGTGAGACTTTGGGAGAAGGAGGCCACTGGCTCATGCCTCTCAAGCCTTTGGCTGATAGTAAATGATGCTCAGAGCATGTACTCCGTGCCTGGAGCCTGTTAAATATTCACAGAGCATGTTAAATATTCACTCATTTAATCTTTGAATCGGCCTCATGCTGAAGAAACAGATGCTCAGAGAAGTCAAGTCACTTGTCAAAGATCACAAACTGGTAGGTCAAGAAACTGGGTATGCATCCCGAAAGAATAGGCAGAGATGAAGAGGTGGAGGACATTCCATGTCCCCTTCTAACCTCCATACACGGGAAAGAAAGGTGGAGAGAAGGATGTAAATATTAAAAATAAACTGGCTTAGAACCCAGATGGCTCCAGAGTCTTTATCACTGAGCCCCAAGATCAAATCTGAGAGAATAATGACTGCTGTCATTTATTAGTGCCTACTCAAATGCCAGCCACTTTATACATGTACTCTCAATTAATGTTCTCATCAATTCTACAAGACAGACCAGATTGTCTCAATCCTATAGAAGGGGCCATAGAGGCATGGGGGTATGTGACTTTTTCAAGGCTCTCTAGTTGCTAAGTAGCAGAGATGAGACTTGTGGTATTCTGGCAAGTGAAGCATTGGTCATTCCACCTATATCACCTCTTGCGAGGCTTGGACCTAGCATGTGAGAGTGGGCTGTTTCTATCTGCAGCCAGCATACCCAACCACCTCATTTCCATCCCTCTTTTCTTTGTCAAATAACCTCCCCAATCCTCATTTCATTCTCATCAAACTCCTAGCTGGAACGAAGTGGATCTTGTTAAAGACTTTATGTGCCCAGTAAGTGTTGGACTTCCAGCTCTGACACTTCTGAAGTGGACAAGTCACTGTCCCATCTGAGCCATGGTTACTCAGTCCCAGGAGTGAAGCTAGTCAAATGACAGAATAAGATGGAGATGCATCTTGTAAACTTGGGAGGACTATGCAGAGATGAGGTGAGTGGGCACTCTGAGATGAAGGCTTCCATCCCTAGCATTCTGGCATGACCTCATTGCACATGTGTCCACCACATGCGTTGGCACCACTACTGAAACATACATACCAGCATTGGTAGGCTTCAAACAGATGGGTGGGAGGGGATTGTTCTTGCCCCCCCCCCCCATCCCATGGCTCCTTTAATCCTTCCATTTAGGGCCAAATTTCTAGACCTCCTCCCTACCTAGGCAGTTAGGTGAAGTAGAAAAATCACCTGGTTGGAATCCTGTAGACTTAGTTATTTTTGTTATCTGTTTGTTTTGTTTTCTATCAGGTGCTGGGGATGAAACTCAAGGTCATGTACATTCTGGACAAGTATGGTACCACTGAGCATCTCAGTGGTACTGGGCATCTCAGATTTGGATTTAGTTAAACATTTTGCAGATTTCTAGCTGTGTGATCTTAAGAAAACTCCTTCACCTCTCAAATGTCAGCAATAATAATACTCTCAGGCTAGTCTGAGGTTCATATGAAAAATCATAGACAAGTGAAAAAGATGCAAAACTAGGAAAACGAATGCTCCCCATTCCTCGGGGTGGGGGAGCTGGAACTGGAACTCAGGGCCTTGTGCATGCTAAGCACATGTTCTACCACTGAGCTGCGCACCTAGCCTAGCAGATATCTTACTATCAAGTAGCAAGGGAGGAGAGTCAAGCAGTGGGCAGAGGGTGTCAGCTGTGATAGAAATCAGTCAGGACTCTGGACCCCCAGAACAGGGGTACTGATCTTAATCTTGGAGGAGGCAGCTTCATAGAGATGGTGCTTCCTTCAAGCAAGAATTACAGCTGATACATATACAGCATTCCTTAAATTTATTTTTTAGTTATATTTAATCATGTGTATGCATGTGTGTCTGTGTATGGGTATGTGCACATGAGTCCAGTGCCTGCAGAGAGCAGAGACATCAGACCCCTTGGAGCTAGAGTTACAGGCAGTTGTGAGCCACCTGACATGGGTGCTGGGAATGGAACTCAGGTCTTTTGCTAGAGCAATACACGCTCTTAACCTCTGAGGAATCTCTCTAGGACCCTTATACGACAGTTAATATTCATCACTTGCCATTTGAATGCTTCGTAGCTTGATCTAATTTAGTCTCTTATGGGAGAAACTTGGCATTATAAAATAACTGTTTCTAGCCCTGTTTTACAGACAGGGAAACAGATACAAAGCACTTAAGTCATTATCCCGGCTAGTTGATCAGACTCCTAAGAACACACTTTCTTTTTTTACATTTATTTATTGTGTGTTTGTGGGCATGCATGCACATGTGTACCACAGCATGCATGTGGAGGTCAGAGGACAACTTGCAGGAGTTGGTTCTTTCCTTCTCAGTGATCAAATTCAAGTTGTCAGGCTTGGCAGTAAATGCCTTTACCCACTGAGCCATCTCATCAGCCCAATATACTCTTTTGTTGGTTTTGAAATCATTGCTGACTATGTAGCTCAGCCCGGCCTCAAATTCATGATCCTCCTGTTTCAGCTGCCAAAGTTCCGGGATTGTAAGTGTGTGTTACCCTGCCCAACTAGAAACTCAGAGAAAATTTACATTTAATTTGTTTTCCTTTCTGCAGCACTGGGAGTAGAACCCAGAACTAGAGCCTTTACATAATCTAGGCAAAGGAAGTTGTTTTATTTTTTTTCTTCAACCACTGAGCTGCAGCCGTCCCCAGCCCAACATTTTAACCCCCGACTTTTAGCATCCTCTGACCCAAGATGCCTATGTGAGTAGAATTTTGCCAATGGACGTGGAGGCCAAGTGTGGAGTGTGACACCAGCTCAGAAGTCTTGCTGGGGTTGGGGGATGAGTCAGGTAAGTGGGGGGTTAGAACCTCGGGGCCCCATCTGCCAGGTTTAGGAACTTGGACTTGACTCTGGAGGCAAAGGACAGTCACTGGGAGGTTTGAAGTGGGGAACGACACACAGAAAAGGTCTTAACTGCCTGTGGTGTGGAGGCTGCTCAGAGGAGGACGCACTCTGGTGGTAGAGAAATGATAAAGGCTGCATTTGTAGGGATGGAATGCCCGGGATGGATTCCAGAGATATTAGGGGGTAGAATTGGCAGGACATGGTAATTAATTAGATGTGAGAGGTGAGTGAAAGCGAACAGCGGAGGTTTCTAGCTAGAAGCCTAGCTGGATTGGGGGGGGGGGTCCTGCCCCTAAAGAAATGAAACCAATATGGTCAAATGGTGCTGTGGGTTATATTTGAGGAGAGGCAAATTAAATGTATATTTGGAGATGGCCACTGAATACATGTCTACACAGGCTGAAGCTTCAAAGAGTGAATAGTCCAGGCTGAGGTGACACAGGAGTCACTTGCTGATGGGGAGAAAGCCACAGGGATGGTTGAAAGGGCCCAGGGGAACGTCTCTAGGGAGGCAAATTTTGAGAACAGCACTTGGAGGACCCCAGCAGTGAAGGAGCTTGCTGAAGAAGGGCCCGGGAATGAAAGAGACTGAGAAAGATTATGCAAAGTAGGGAACCAGGAAACCCAAGTGGAGAGGTAAGAATTAGAGAATCGAGTGTCATGAAGCAGGAGCCAGTCAGACATACCAAATGTAGCTGAGAAGCTTACGGTTTACTTGCTATAATTAGGTCTTTGCATCTTGAGAGAGAGAGCTGATGTAGTCAGGGAGTCTGACAGTAGTGGTCTAGGAAACCAAGGGCAAGTAGAAAAGCCTAGAAGCCCAGGGAAGACCCTAGGGAAAGGAGAACAGAATGCCAGCTAGGGGGAGACACTAGGTCACAGGGGAAGCTAAGCTCGGCTAATGGGAATGTTAGTCTCTTCCCTCCTGGCTATTTTTCTCCCTGCCTCCCCCCTCCTGCCCCCCAAACTTGGGTCTCTGCCCTGGGCATGCTGGGGTTTGTCTATGCCTTTCAAAGTGCCGGGTCCTCCACCTCTCCCCTGGCTCCTTCATGTCTTCCAGCAGAAACCTCCCTTCCTTGGCTTTGGACTAAGCCCCTGAGAGAGCTGATGAGACAGCAATTAGACCAGTTGCAACGGCCATGCGTTCACATCTCTGTGCCAGGGCAGGCCTGCTGGCACCCTGCCAGACTCTTCTGGGCCAGCCCCACTGCATGGTCTCTCTCCTGTGTGACCCCACCACCACCATCCATGAAGAAGCATACACGGGAATAAGGGCTAGAGGCACAGCCTTAAGTCTTGGGCCCCCCACAAGATTTGGGTGGCTATGCACTCAAAAAGACAGGTACAACGCTCCCAGCCACAGGACTAAGCCAGAGCCCACCAGCTGAAGGGTAATCGAGGGAAAGGATAAGGGTAGGGGAGGGCCTTCATCCCACGTTCCTGCCCTTCACATCTTATGTGACTCAAGATGCTTCCCCTTTCCCAGGCTGCTGTGTTTCCCCCTTCCACAAAGCTTCTAGGGGATGCCAGGCCCTCAGGAGAAACCTGCCTTTGTTGGGCTGGTTCTTTGGGGCTTGCCTGCTGAGCTCTGTGGCCGTGAGGGCCTAATTTTCCACAGGCTTTGGGGCCTTGGTTACAAAGGTTTCATAGTCCCGCTGGTCATCCATCTCCCATCTCTACCTAAATAAACTGTAGCACATTCTCTCTTCCTCTTTCACACTTGTACTTGCTGTGGGCAGTCCCTGGCTTTCTCTCCGCCTCTCTGAGTTGATGAATCCTAGAGCTACCATAAAATGTTCATCTATCACAACAGTGCTTGGTGGAATAAAGAGCACAAATACTGGAATTGCCGCTGAATTTTACAGTGGACTCCTCCTATCCTTTCCACGGAGAGACAGATGCTTGAGATCAGCCCCCCCTGTCCCACAGCGCCATCTGGAGGAGCAGCAGTTCATCCAAGTGTCTCATTTAAGTATCATCCTGGAAGACTGCTTGGAGTTGGGGGGCAGGGAAGGGGAGGACAAAGGAGTGAGAAGCAGAGATGCATCACGGTGTGTAAGAAATGACAACATGTCTTGGGAGGTGAGGAAGGAATGACTTGGTGTTTTTGAGAAAAGGGACCAGGCTCTGGGCATCTGTCCTGGCATGGCTGGGACTGCAGAGGTATGGGAAAGACATCCTTGGGTGTGGTCGTGGAAAAGCATATGAGCTGCAGCCGGAGGGCAGGAATCAACAGTTGCTTGTGGCTTACCTGCCAGAGATGGAATTTGAAGTGGGTTGGGCAGGGCTGGGCTATTAACTGGTACCAGAGGTTTGAAACTCTGTCTTCACTCCTGTAAACTGGGTATATAATAACATGTGATTTATAAGCTTGATGTGTGGGAGAAATGGCAGCATGCCTATAAAAGGGCCTTGAAAACATGAAGGTCTGTGCCCATGGGAAAGATCGGTGTTATTTGGGACCCTTGGTCTGGTCCCAGGTTCCAAGTTAGGCTCCACCAGCTGGCAGTCCTTGCCCTGCTCCTGAGCACTGTTTGCTTAGCATCTCCAAGGGAGTGCCTGGAAGGCAGACCTCATGTCTAACTTCTCTATGTTCAGGTGTGAGCCTGGGAAGTCCCCTGTGATCACCATTCAAGTGTGTTCACACATGCAGGTAGAAAAGGGAACCAAAGGATCATGGATAAAAGTCCTGGTAGCCATGCTTGAAGATGCCCCTGTAGGCAGATAAGTCCTCAAGCAGGCCCCAGCCATGAGGATTCCTAATGTATCTTTCTGTCTTGTGTGCAGCCAGATACACATCTGCCCACAGGACCAGCACCTTTCCAGTTTCCTCTAGCAAGGTGGCAAGACTCAATACAACCCGCTCTGGTTTACAGACCAAGAGGAGTGAGGCTCAGAGGCTCCCTGCACAGGCAGGAAACTCACAACATGCCCTTGGCCCCATAGCACACATGAGGCCCCCTAGGCTGAGTGACTGCTGCTCCACACTGGACACTGCAAGGCATCTGTTTAACCTTGGGGAAGGCTCACAGAACTGGTCACTTGCTGGGAGGCCGGTCCTGCTAGCAGGGATGTTGGGGGAGGGGACATGAGGTGGGGAGTTGGGGAGGGAAGGAAAACCTGATCAAAACCATGTCACAAAGAAGGGGGAAGGGGGAAGAGAACGGAGAGAGAGAGAGAAAGAGAGAGAGAGAGAGGTTTCCATTCACAAAGAAATCATTATGGTTAATTTAATTCATTGTAGCGTTTAATACAGAAAAGCTTTTCTACAGAGACTGGGCATCAGGCCAACATTTATATATAAATGGGTTTTATTTTAAAAGCGAATGCAGTGAGGGGGATAGGCTCAAGTTGGTCCTCTCACTCCCTCTCTCCTTCCCTCCTCTCCTTTATCTACCTTTCTGACCCTGTGTAGACCAGGAATTAGGTATGCTACAAAGTGACTACCTCCTCCCCACTCCTATGTTGCAACATTTCTTTTTCTAAGACCCTGGCTCCTTCCCTTTCTCAGGACCATGGGGAGACCCCTGGCTGGGCCCAGCTCAGAGCCACATTGGGAAATAACAATCTTTGACTATTCTCCATATGACGGCACTTAGAAATCACTCTACTTTTCTTGTCCCCGTCCAGGACAGGCCCTACCTCCTTCTACAAAGGAGGACACCAAGACACGGAAGAGAAGCATGGACCTGCACAGGACTTGCTTCATGGTAAGGGAAGAACTTGAATCTGGTCTTCGGGTTCTCATTGTGATGCTGTAGAAGATTCAGCACCCGTGGCCTGTCAGCTCTTCAGTCCTGGGGGGCTGGCTCCATTCTTCTGCACCTGAGTCAGGCCCAGATCTTCCCTGCCAGGCTGCAGAGGGAAGGAACCCCCTCCCATAGCTTGCAGTCCTCCAGCAAGCTAATCAGCTAATTCACACTGTGGTGTCAATGGCAAATAATAACTTACTGTAAAGTGCTAATGGTGTAATTTCAGGCTCTCTGGGCTGGTTGGAGGCTGGAAAAGAGCTGTGAGGATAGGATGACTTTTGAAAAGTTCATCATATTATATTACAAATCGTTTATCCCAGGCCCTGTGCTGCCACATAAGCATGTAATGCCCATTGGTCTGGGATCACAGTCTACTGAGGAACACACTCCCATGGGTTGAGTGACATCTGCTCTTAAAGGGCCACTTCTGAGGAAGCACCCAGATTTATCTGACTTCATTTCCTTCCCAGGCTCTAGTTTCAACAGTAGGGACCAAGACACACAGGGCACGGGAGAGAAGGAGGTAGCATGGACCTCCAAGTGGGAGCCATGACACTGACCTAAGGACTCCAGCAAATTGCCTTCCTTTCCTCTGTGCTGCCATGGGCCAGGTTCAGCTGTCAGGGTCAAGCTCCATGTTCCCTCACAAGGCACAATACCTACACATACTTCCATTGTAGGGGCTATGACAAGGAGATCCAGAAAACTGGAATGACTTGCTCAAGGTCATGCCTTTAGACATGAAGTTTGAGTTGATATTCATGTCTTGTGACTCTTGGCCTTGAGGCTAACAAAACCCTGTATAGAGAAAGAGGAGTAGAGGATTCTCAGGACAGCAGAGGGCTTATGACTCTATCATAAACAGCAACCTCTCCATGAGCCTCACAACCACTCACTAGAGTCATCAATTCTAGAAGGCAAGTGGCTAGTGGACCCAGCAGTCTGAGCATAGGGACCAAGCACAGACTCAGAGTTCAGAGGCCCCACAGCTCTCTTGCCCCCTAGCCAAGAATTAGCAGGCCTGACACAGGGGTCCAGGCCCTCCGGAAAGGTCCTCTGTGTCCCTAGGTCTCCTTGTAGCCTGACTGGTATTTAGGGTATTTGGGGTTCAAGCCCAGCAGAGGCCCACATCTGGATCCCCTTAGCTCGCTGCGTTCCTTCTTGGCTGAGAAGAATGTATTCAATGCCGGAGGAGCTGCTGGACTGCGGACTTGCTGCCCGGACCGGCTATCAAAGCAGAGTGGCAGCAGGCCCCTGGGGAGGGGCTTCGTGGGCTCTCCATCATCGAGCAGCCGGCCCGCCGCCGGTAGCTCTAGGGTGGAGCGGGGGGCCTTTCAGCAGGCACTCCGGCGGAGCGGCTGCAAAGCAGCCAGCCAAACTGTCGGGTGTAGCCCCGGCAGGCCCGCTGCTTCTGATTAGTGGCTCACTCTCTGCTCCTGCCCCACCAACCTGCCTCCCACAGCCAGAACTGCCGCAGCCACCATGTGCCCCCAAGACCAAGGTTGTGGGTGGGGAAGGGGCCTGGAGTCCCTAACCAGGGCTGAGTCAAGCTGACTTCTGCAGACCCTTGAAAAACACAGACATTTGTTTTCTTCTTTCCAGATCTTCATTTGCTCTGCCTTTGAGTTCCCTCTCTGAAGAGTTCCAACCATAACCAGCCTTAGTGAGAAGCAGTTATTAAAAAATAATACTAAAGCATGTGCAATCTTTTATACTACAGCATAGCGGTTAAAGGGAAAGGTCTGGAGCCAGGCAGCCTGGGTTTAAAGCCTCGTTTTGTCACTTATTAACTCTGGACCTTAGGTCTCCCCCAGGCCCTATTTTGAAAGTGCCAAAACAATAGGCCACTAGGCCCCAGGGTTGTCCTGAGACTTAAGTGAGTTAATACTATAGAGGGCTTAAAATAGTGCCCAGCACAGAGTGAGCACCCAATAAATTCTTAGTGTTCCAAAATGTGTTTCCATCCCTTGAGTCATTTGAGCCTCGAGCAAACCTGGGCTGTAAGAGGCTGTAATGGAAAATAGGTCACACAGTGAGTAGAAGCAAGGTTGGGGCTTGTCCTCGGCAGGTCTCTCTTCCCTGTTTCCCAGGACTGTGTCCTTTCTGGCATGGCCCATGGTGCATCCATCAACTGACACTGGGAAAGAACTTTTCTCCAGGCTGTAGTTTTTACTTTTGCTATGGGATGATTTGCCAAGGAGGCCAAATCAAAGATTTCAAAGTGGGAGGCCAGAGAACTGTTAATCCTTCCTAGCTGGGGCTTCAAAGTATTGTAGCCCTCAGCTCAGAGGAGCAGCCCAGACTCCCCTGAGGCTCTAAGCAGTCCACACATGCCCCCGACCCCAGATGCATGCCTTTCAGATTTGCAATCTACCTAGTGGGGGTGAGAAGCCAGGGAGCTACAAAGTAGCCTGTTGCCTGGAAGGGGCTTGGTCCTTATACCTGTTCCCTGATAGTTGAAGGGACAGGAGGGCCACCAAAATCATTGATTGGATAGTCTCATCAGAGAAGGAGTAGGCAGCAAGAGAACCCAAGGGCCTGTCCTTCAGGCTAAAGGGTACTCCCATACCCTGGGTACCCCAAGTCACCGCCTGTGGACCTCTTTTACCCCCTGCTTTCCAGGCAGCCCACACTGCTGCAGAGCCGGGAATGGGGTTAGGATGCCACAGAAAAGTATGTGTGTGTGAGCCCCTGTTCTTTTCCTGCAGGCTGCAGCCAAGGGATCTAGGCCAGCCTCTCAGGGAGCTGGCAGGAAAGCCTCCAGGGAATGTGACCACAGTTCACCCTGCCTCTGCCACAGGCCAGCTGGCCCAAAGGCCACATGCACCCTTTCTAAATTGAGTCCAGAGATTGCTGAGGGTTGAGTTCTCTAGTCGAGAGAGAAAAGAGAAGACCCAAAAAATGCTGCTCCCGTAGCAGCAGTGAGGCAGTTTCTCTCATACAGTGGGTGGGAAAAGAGGGAGGTCAGAGGCTAAATCTGCAGTTAGGTCCAAATCTCTCCTGCCACCTGGTAAGTGATGGGCAAGCCTCCAGATTCTCATCTGCACGTGGAGGTGCTCATACCTGTGGCTCGAGGCTGCAGTGGGGGCAAAGGACAGGCCTTGCAGAAAGAGAACTGACCTTGCACTCATTGTGTTTGTTACTAGACCCTGGGAAACCGTTCTCCATGAATGGTAGGTATGAGGCACTATGGGATGCATGGCAGTGATGGTATCTTGACCAGGCTGTGCTGGTTATAAGATAGGCACCGTGCTTGTGTCCATTTCTCAAAGCTTTTTACAATCTCAGGCTTCTACTCACCTTCAAGTCTGATTCTGTTTTACCCACAGGTTCTGTGAGAACCACTCCATGAGCTATGGGACAAATTCCTAGGTAGCTCAAGGTAGCCAAAGTTTGGTTTCTGTGTATGTGGTTGTAACCCTATATCAACCCCCATCAGACTGTGGAGGCAAGGAGTTTGCCCTGTGGCTCCCCTCTCCTCTTTCAGGGATTTGGATTTGTGCATGGGACACACACACACACACACACACACACACTTCACATACATACAAGTGCGTGTACTTGCTAACTATTAGCTTCTGACCTGGCCCACTAAAGCCTTCAGTGCAGGAGAGATCATGAATTGACTGGCATGAGAAGAAGCTGTCTGGTGTGGAGGCAGAGGTTGAAGCGGAGTATCTTCTGAAGGCCCCAATTAGCTTCAGCTGAAAGCTACCCTCAGCAAATAAGTGACTAGCCCCAGCAAGGGCTAGACTCCAATGGGCATCCAGTTTTACCTCTTGTACATAGTTCTGCCATTGTTGGACCAAGAAGCCTAGTTCAGTGCAGAGCCACAGACCAAACCTGCAGGCCAAGGCTAGCAAGTCACTACACCTGCAACAAACACAACACAACACACACATGCACACACACACACACATGCACACATACACAGGCACACACAAGCACACATGCATATACGCATGTGAACGCACACACAATGCTTTTATTTTCATGCATGAGACCTTATTCCATGCATAATCGTATTTTCCCAACAATGTTAACAGCAAATGTGAGGCATCGTTCCACGCTGTACATGTGGCTAGCTTACTCTTTTGAACGGCCATATTGTATTTCACTGTACTGAGTCACGCTGGAAGCCAGGCCCCTCACATAGGCTGCTTAGGCTGTGTACAATACTGCATGTGAACCAGAATTTCATTGCTAGAAAAGGACTCCTGAGCTATATATTTACATGTGATCTTCCTGCTGTATCCCTCCACTAGATGGTCAGTTCCTGGAGGATGGGTTCTGGCTTGCAGGTAGAAAAAGCCATTGCAGATCCCAGCACTAGCCTTTTGAGGTGTTAGGTGGTGAATCCAGAGCTGGTTACCTGGTCAGGCCCACTACAGAGGGGGTGAGTCCTGGCATAGCTGAGCCAACGTATCCGGCAGCCTCACTCCCCACATCCAGCTGGACAGGCTCCTGAGCGGGTTGTTTGGCTAACCCCTCTATGTGGTTCTGGAACCTGTATTGCCTCCAGTCTGGGGACCCACTTCTCTATCCCCATTTGCCTGGCAGAGACCAGGGTGGCAGCTTCCCTCTACTAGGGCTGCACACCTGCAGAAGCATATCCAGGCACAGATCATAGAGTCCTCGGAGCTTGCAAAGTCCACTGGCAGCACCTTTTGGACGTGGGTGGAGTGGAGGCTAGAAGCTGGGGATTTTTCCTTAATAACAACTTGGCGCCCCAACTCATTGGCAGCTCTGCCTGCCTGCAAGCCAACCTGCCCCCCCTCCTGGAGCAGCCTTCATCTTCAAAGCTTTTGGGAAACAGTTAATTAACCCTCACAGCCCTACTGCCTGCCTGCCTGTTTGCCCATCCGTGAGTCTGTGCTTCTCTCAGCTCTGTGATGTGAGGGTTTGTTGAAGAAACCAACATCTAGAGAACAGGCATGGAGCTGGGACCAGAGTGGCAATAGGTTCCCAGGCAATGAAGCACTCTGCATTTCAGGCCCTCCCATAGCCAATGGGAACCCCAAAAGGGAACCCATACTATCTATAGACTAGGTGTAGAAGAGCTTACCTTCAAACCCAAGTCATAGAACTTTCTGTACCTCAGATTCCTCATCTTTAAAATAGCTGTTAATAAGATGGGCAGTGGTGGCACACACCTTTAATCCCAGCACTCGGGAGGCAGAGGCAGGTGGATCTCTGTGAGTTCAGGGCCAGCCTGGGCTACAGAGCGAGTGCCAGGACAGTCAGGACTGTTTCACAGAGAAACCCTGTCTCAAAAAATCATAAAAAAAATAGGACCCAGGTGTCAGCAGTCCTATGGGACAGAAGAGGGGCAAGTGCCCTGGGAACTGTTTCCAAATGCCAAATGGATGGAACTGTGAGTGTTTGGAGAGCTGCCTCAGGCAGGGCACTGAGTGGAGGCCCGAGGGGGCAGAGAGGCTAGTTGGATCCAGAGCTCCATGACAAGGGGGGCTAGTACTGGAACTGGGAAAACAGGAGGTGATCACCTTGCTCTTTGGTGCCAATTCTCTCTCTCTCTCTCTCTCTCTCTCTCTCTCTCTCTCTCTCTCNCACACACACACACACACACANAGAGAGAGAGAGAGAGAGAGAGAGAGAGAGAGAGAGAGAGAGAGCACTCATCTGTACATATGTGCATACAGACATGCACATGAACAAATACACCAAAATTAGCAAAAGCAAACCTGTGAGGATATACCACAGCTTCCTATCTAGCTATCCTACACATAGATACTCCCATTTAGGTGTTCAGAGTGCAGCGAGCCCAGAGAGGGATGAATGGGAATTAGATGGCAAGTTGGAGGCCAAATGAAGCAGCCTCCTTCAGTAACCCTATCTTCCTGTTCTTGTTTTTGTGACAGCCTCCAACACCCTCAGTTTCTGAGGGCAAACCTCACAGTTTTCCTGCTCTTCTATTTAATGATTCCACATGCTCTGTGTCCTCTGTAAGACTAGATGCTCACCAAGAGCAATGCAAGGATCCTGCTGTTCTGTGTTCCCAGCCCCTAGCACACTGGGAACTGCTAGCATCATTATGTGGTGGGGTACCACCTTCACATCAAAGGAGAACGTCAGCATCATCTTCCACATAGGAAACTGAGGCTTAGAATGAGGAAGTCATTTGCCCAATGTCATACAGTTAAGGTGAAGGAGAGGTAGGATTCCAACAAAGGACTGCCCCAGGACACCACTCCCCAGCACACTGCCTTGTCTCTCTATGTGTTGCCAGGGACCTCCTGTGCTGGTGGTGGGCAGAAGCTGGGTCAGGTTAGCACCTATCCCTTGGGTTCTGATGGAACCAGCTGCAGTCTGACTTGAAGGGTCCCTAGGCCTTCACATGTCGACATCCACTGCAGCCCATCTGTACAAGAGATTGAGGATAGTCACCACTTTGCATGCATCCTGACTGGAAAGAAGGAAGGCCCAGAGAAAGAGAGGCTGGGCCTGTTGGGGTTCTAACCAACATGCTCTCCAGCCTTCTCCTTAGGTGTGGGCAGAAGAGGGGGAAGTCTGGCGCCTGGTAGGAGGGGCAGCCAGGTGAGTAGCTCTCCCCCAGCAGGAGGAGGGGACTAGAAGTCCAGAGGGGGAGACTTGTTTCTCTGGAAGGGAAACCTTCAAACACTAATTGGTAGTTGCAAATAATTAAAGTAATTTACTAAGATTATAAAGAAATTTCTTAAGAGTGATTAAGCAACTCTGGCTGTGTATAGCTGTTGGTAATCACTTCCCCAGGGGGGTGAGTGCACTTGGCAGGGTGTCACAGGGATGGATGCTCACACCCGATGGGTCCTGATTCCTTGGCAGGGGGGTGGGTCACAGAGGCTGCAGGGCAAATCAGGAGACTGCTGAGACTCTCTGGAGGAGTCTGAGCTAGGTCTGAATGTAGATGGAGGGCCACATGTTCCAGGTCCCCTCGGAGGCTCAGGTGTACCTGGATACACTCATGCATGTGCTCTACACTGGCATGTCATCCCAGATACTCCCAACCCCAAATGTGTGGTGGGGACTTTCCCATAGATGCACAGGCAGAAAATGACTGTCATCATCATGGCCTTCTCACACAACCGCTTGTACACTCCTGGGCACCTACAAAATTCATAGTCTGTAGGCACAGATAGTAGTACAGGCCTTTGCACCACACTCAGCCATACCTAGACACTGGATAGATGAATTCACATGATTACAGGCATGCATATACACAGTTATAGATGTACCTAAACACAGACACATTGACATAACAAAATACACAGCCATACACACAGTGAGTGTCACATGTGGACAGACATGCATGTATAGTCATATACGTCCAGGCATCTATCTCGAACAACCATCTTAAGCACAATAGAAAACTGACCTAGACACCCAACCAAGGCATCATGCATTCACACACACACTCACAACCACATTGAAATAAATCTTTTCCCAACATTCCCCCTATCTGCCTGTCCTGCAGTCTACTGAGAGCTGCCTCCCAAGGCCTCAGAATCCTCAGAGGTGATCAAGTCAGAGCCTGTGTGTTCTGTGGGACATTGTCCTGAGGATCCCTCATGGGCCACTCAGTTCCAGGCCAAGCCAGGTAAAGTCGAGGTGAGTTGAGGGGGCACGGGAAAAGGACCCAGGCTAGAGTTGAGCACGGCTGGGACAGCTCTGAGGGGCCCTCTGTGGCAGCAGGAAGCATCCCAGGAGAAGGCTCTCTAATTTTCCATATACCATTTTCTAGGTATATGACCTTTATCATGTCCCTCTTATAGTTGTGACATTTACTTTCCTAATCTGTAAAGTCAGGGTGATACTTCTCCCTTCTTCCCAGGCAGGATTGTCATGAGGATCAGAGTCTTGCACATAGTAATCCAGCAGTGGGTGGGAGTTTCCTTCCTGTGACCCTTAAGGGACTTCTTGAGCTGCTCCTCACCTAGGGACATATCTCTTTGGAAACTCCCTGTCTAAAACAGGCATGAGCTCGTTCTGATGTCCTTCTTTGGATCATCCACATGCAGCCTAGACCCTTGGTCCTCAAAGTTGACAATGAAAAAGCAAAGTTAGCCAGAGCCCTCGATACCCTCAGGAGCCCTGGCCTCTTTGGTCCCCGCATAAACCTGGGTAAACCTTGAGAACCTCCTTCCCTTCTCTGGGCCTCAGTTTCCTTCTTTGTTCTCCTAAAGGACATGCGTAGAGGGGAGGGATGACCTAGATGATTACTAAGCCCCTGCCCTGCACTAGCAAACCAGGGTTCATGTAAATGACCCACTTGAGTCTGGGCCTTGAATGAGGTTAATCATGATGCCTATTCTTTTGCCCTAAGAGGGTCTGTGCTCCCCTAGGGCCTATTGGTGTTGATGAGGGGTGGGGGTGGGAGCTGATCATGAGGGTGTCTTGCTGGGGAATACAGGAGTTGCAAGAACAGGCATAAAAGACAGAGAGAATGAAGTTACAGGCAATGTCCATGAAACCATAGAAGAAAAGGAATCTGGGAAAGGCCTATGAGAATGGCTGCCTCAGCCCTATTTCCATTTCAATGAATACCAAGGGCAACTGGGACCCTACTCTCTTGACCCTTTGAGGCTTGCCCTCCCCCACTTGCCACTTGTTTTTCTGTCCAGAGCAACCTTAAAGTCCTTAAAACACAAAAGGGCCATGGGTCTGTTGCAGGGGCAGCAGGCAGAAGTGATGCTGGGAACAAATTCCCCTTCCCCGGTGGCCAGGGGAAGAGCAGGTGATGTAGCTGAGTAGAGAAAGCCAAGCCCACTGCCTGCAGTTTGAGGAAGAAAGCAGAATCCCCTAAGCAGGCACTGGCCTGCGCAAGGCCCAAGCTATACATTTCTGATTCTGCACCCCGTCCCCCAGAGATTTGCACCTACTCACCACATTGACCTTCATTGACTTACAAAGATTCTAACACCAAACATCCAGGAGCATAGTCCCTTCTCCAGGCACCAGTACATCTGTTCACTTCTTTCAGCCTGTCAGTAGCTCTGTGAGGGTGGGGATCAGGCTCCTTGTATCTCAGAAATTGTACCTTGGCACTAACAGAGAATACCAGATGCCCATGTGGAGCTTCACTTTGAATGAAATTAGACCCACTCTCATTGACTCCTAAGAGTACAGCCCCAACACCTGCTCTCTTTGGTGTCAGAAAGGGGTCTAGCCTTGAGATTACCCCCAGCCAACTCTGGTGCCCAAACCTGTGCCATCAAGTGTTACAGGTGCTTGGGCCCCAAGTAACTTCACCACTGGTGGTCTGGCTATTATTATTCCTGACAAGTGGGTCTATGCCACACTCTTCTCATTTCCTTCTCTACCAGTATCAGTGGCACAGCTTGTCACTGTTCTACTTGGACACTAAGGTCTCTAGAGTAGTGGAAAGAGGAATTATTCAAACCCTGGCCTGCTGCTTGGTGTGTGACCTTGGCTAAGTCACTTCACGTTTCCAAATGAGCCTCGGGTTCCTTACCAATAAAATGGGCTCAGTAACCCCTTTGCTACAGTGAATAAGATTAATAGATTCAGAAGTACTCGGCATAGGTCCTGTCCTATATTTGGCCTTTAGTGAGGAATAATTCCCCCTGTGGCCCTACTCCATACAATCCCAAGTCTCTGTCCCAGGCCTTCATAAGGCTCTCTTACTTCTTTCTGCTTCCTGTCCAGGTCTTGACCTATGTTGTTTAGCCTGGGCCTTCTCGTTCCCTGAGAATGTCTACTCCCTTGACTCTGAAGAGAAGAATTCTTTGGCCAGGGTGAACTGGGCTGGCAGGTGACCTGTTCTAAGAGTTCCTGGGAGAGGATGCAGGAGCACTTAAGCTTAAGGTCGCAGGTGCCTGCAGCACTGGCTTCTTGGAGTTAGAAAATGGGCTTTGTCCTCTGCAGCTCCCATTTTCCTGTCCACTCCTTATCCTGCTGTCAGAAAAGGAAGAACAGCTGGTTCCCATCCTCTGAATAATAAGCTTGCCGTGCAAATCGTTTTCCAAAATCATTAGGCCACAAAGCTTCTATTCAGCTGCAGTGTTTGCACTGGTCCCGCCTTCATTTCCCTGCAAGATGGCCACTTAACAGAGATAGTGCACAGACGTGCACCCGAGACCCAGAGACCTCAGCTCACAGGTCTGTGCAGACTGTCGTATAGAGCAAGAAACCCAGGAAGACAGATCGCAAGACTACAGACCAGGGTATAGGAGGCCTGTGGAATCTTTACCCTTTCAGAATGGCCCAGAGCAAAACACAGATTATCCTGAAGCATCCCAGGTATCCAGTCCTGTGCCTTGGAGGGGTGGACTGAATAAAAGGGATACTCCTACTCTGAGGAGGCTTGCTGCATTGTTGTGGAGACAGCACACAGCAGACGCACATACAGAAATGCATTCCAAGGTAAATGACACTCGTGTTCTCAATGACAGTGCAGAAGTTGTCTCCAGGCAACACAATCCCTGAGTGCCCATGGAGGGCTTTATTGGAGAAGGCAGATACCACATAGTGTCCTTTCCCTGGCCAACACTGCCACAACTGTCCAAGACCATGGGGATGAGCCAGCTTTCTATCTTGGCTGCTGAGACCAACAGCCTTTGGGACCTCCCTACTGACCAATGTCTACCCTGGAGATTCCCCAGTAAGAGCTCTGACTGCTTAGCCTCCCACTTAAGGACACTTTGGTGAACACAGTGGATAAGGTGTTGGGGTGGCTCTCCTCTTTAAGCAATGTTTAAAGGGAGGAAGAGGAACCACTGGTAGCCTTGGAATGCCTACTGTGTGCAGTACAGGAATGTTGTAGAATTCTCTGAAACCCATGGATTATTTAACCATTTTCTGGGTGAGGAAACAAGTACAGTAGTAGTCAGAGACATGAGCAAGGGCACGGTGTCAGGAAGTGACTATTCTCAGTGTCATCACCAACAACTTAACAAAAGCCACCATAACTGTTGTCATCAACAACAGTTGGTACATTCACCCTACCGTTATCATTGCCACCAACCACCAATATTGTCAGCCATGCAATTTCCACCCACTACTATCTCCTCCACTAACTTCTCTGGAATGTATTTACTTATTTAAAAGTGTAAAGGGCTAAAGTAGAGCTCAGTGGCCAAGACTTGGGTTGAATCTCTGCAGCAGGGTGGTGGGGAAATGAGGAGGAGAAGGAAACAGCTGAGCTAGTTTTACCAGGTGTGTTGATGTACACCTGCAGTCCCAATATTCTGAAGGCAGAAGCAGGAGAACCATGGGTTTGAGGTCAGCCTTTTAAAGATCCTGTCTTTTTCTTCTTCTTCTTTTTTTTTGTTTTAGTTTTTTGAGACAGGGTTTCTCTATGTAGCTTTGGAGCCTATCCTGGAACTCACTCGGTAGCCCAGGCTGGCCTCGAACTCACAGAGATCCACCTGCCTCTGCCTCCCAAGTGCTGGGATTAAGGCATGCACCACCACTGCCCGGCGATCCTGTCTTAAATAAAAAGAAAATAAATAATATATAAAACAAAAAAATTTTAAAGTCAATATTACCCCTGTTCTCCTTCTGAGGAGAGTCAGTAGATCTATCCCTGGCTTGTAGTCAAAGGCAGATATACTAACATGGAACCCATCCCAAACAGTTGCAGTACCTGTGTAGCCACTGTCATGTATGTGAATCTCTATTCTAGTTAAAGCCAGAACCCTGCCAAAACCAAGAGTGCCCTGGACCTGACATGGGTCAAATACAGTTCCTGGGTGGGTGTGGGAACTGCACCCATGACACATTTCTTCTAGCTGTCCCCACCAAGACTAGAAATCCCTCTAAAGGCCATGAGAGGGGCAGCTAAAGGAGGCATATATGAAAAGCCATGACAGGAGTAGGCAGGGCTAAGAGCATAGCTCAGGCCTGGGGGTGGCCATCCATGGAGCCTTGAAGTTTTCGTGCTCTCATGGCTCCCAGAAAGACTTGTGCCTACATGTCCATAGAGAGGAGGTGACTCATGCCAGGCTCCAGGGCAAGGTGTGAGAGGCGGCCTAGGACATGCCCTCCTGTCTTCCAAAGACTAATAGAGTGTGTGAGTATGTGAATGTGTTTGATGTGTGTGTGCGCGTGTGTGCGTGTGTGTGTGTGTGTGTGTGTGTGTGTGTGAGAGAGAGAGAGAGAGAGAGAGAGAGAGAGAGAGAGAGAGGGAAGGAGGGAGGGAGGGAGGGAGAGAATGAGAGTAGAATATGAATCTTTTGTTCTCTGAGAAAATGTTGAGTACTGGGGGTAGGGCAGGTCCGTTTTAGTCTGAAGAGCATATGGGCTCCAGCTTGCCCCCAAGAGAAGGTTTTGCAACCCGAAGGCATTTTAGTACTCTTCTTTTCTCAGATAGCAGCTCTGGCCTCTGCTCCTTGGCCTGCACCCCATCGATTCAGTTATGTGCTAAGGCAGGGCCATTCACTGTTTGTATGAATGGAAAGGGGCCTCAGGGATACTTCTAGCCCTCTGGTACAATGAGCTCCCTTCCTGTCCCTGCTGGATGCCAGCTATAGCTCAGGCAGGGCTGACTGTTAAATCCCCACCTTACTGAGAAGATGCCTGTTTCAAAAGTGGGGAGAAGGTGAAATACCATTGGCCAAAGTTTGGTAATCACTGAAGCTGGGTGATGGATGGATGGGAGTGGAGTGTCATGAAATGGTTGTGTCTACTTTTGTATGTATCTGAAGACTTCTCTAATAAAAAGCTAAAGTGAAACAACAAAATAAAGCAAAACCCCACATATGTATAGAGGTGAAATCATACTTTGCCGTGTTTCCACCCACAGATCCTGATATGCCTCCTTGGACCATACAAACCACCTTTGTTCCCCATTCCTGGGTTGGCCTTTAGCTCTTTGGGCAAAAGTAGAGTTTTTGGCATTAAGCAAAGCTGTGCTATGTACAGGCTCTGCTACTTCCTAGATGTGTGATTTCAGGCAAGTACCCCTTTTAATCAAATGGAGTGGGTTATGCCCCTTCCCTCCATATCTGGCACAGGGCTCACTATGATTGTGCCCTTGCAGAATGTTGCTGTTTGGGGCCAAGGCTCATGAGTTTCCTTGGAAGAAAGACGTGTCCCTAATTTGTCCTCCTATTTCTCACAAACAGTGCTTCTTCAGCCCAGGGGACATCTCCTTGGCTGTTTATCAATGTGCCTTGGCAAATGTGGGCCTCTAGAGGGGCCCTTTATTGCAGATGTCCTGGACGGGTGGAGTAGAGTAAGCTGTTACCTCCTTGCATCTGGGGACAGGATTTCTATGCAGACATCCCAGGATTTCATTAGTTTTCTTAGCTACCACGTCACACTGCTGGCTTCTGAGAAGTCTGTGGTCAGCCCGGAACCCTTGGTCTTTTTGACACATATACTCACAATGTTCTGCCTCTGCAGCCTGTATTTGTGAAGTTGGGTTTTGAATCTTCAAGCAAGGTTTTACATATGTTCCTACTCAATTTGATCTGGCTGGCTGATTCGGGTCCCTGGTTCCAGTCTGTGGAGAATTTTTTTTTTCACTTTTCATTTCAAATGTTAGCTGTCATTTACATGTCTAGGATGTGGGGTTTCTGGAGATGTGGTGGTGATCAAGCTTTCTGTGGCCTCTCCAGATCACCATCATCATGTGCAGGATGGTACAGAGGCCTGGGCCTCTCCGGAAGCTCCCAAATAACTCTTTCTTGGTTGATATCAACCAAGGCTCTTTACTTTGAATTGTTCAGTGATTGGCCCACCACATCTGAGCAAGTCCAGCTCACAGTTCTCTATCTTACTCACAAGGACAACATGATAGTCCTTTTCACAAGCCCTGCTAGACTCCAGAGATAGTCAGCCACAAAATAAAATGGAGCCTAACTGACCTCAACAAGAATGTACTGCTTGCCCATGCTCCCAGCTTGCCTTGGACATTTCCTGACAACTAGCAACTTAACACTTCTTTGGAGAACTTGGTTGAGGACTGGGGTTGATGCTCCCATAGTATACCCTTCTCCTCTTAGGGTAATTGATGCTGTACTTGCTAACCTCCTAGCCTCTGTGAGTTCTGAAAGTCCTGATGGTAGATGTGACATCAGTTTACGGTAGCTGTTAGTACTTGAACTTGGCGAGCAAGTCATTTAAAACAACAAATACATTCAACATCACAGGTGGGCAGCATGGTGACCCAGAGCTGAGCTAGATCTGATTCTCCTATTCAGCAAGCTGCCTCCCTTTCTATACAGAGAGATAAGGGAAGCCAATGTGTGGTGCTGAGAAGAGGCAGTGACTAGGATATAAAAAAGATGGACAGATAATGTTATAAAGATAGAGGAGTAAGGACTGGGAGGAAGTTAGGGAAGGCTTCATGGAGGAGGTTACAGCTGAGCCTGCTTTGGACCTTAGAGTACAGATAAGATTTAGATGTGTGGTGATGGGGTAAAAGGTTCACCAGACAGGTGGAGGAGCTGGAGGTGAAGACACAGGTGGGGACTTTGCTTGAGGTATGCGTAGCATGAACAGAAAACAGTAGTCGTAGTTTTGCCCCTTTTAATCAAACATTCACTATGTGCTGAGTTGAATTAGGTAATTTGCATACATCTTTGTGTAAACATAATACCTCCTGTAAAGTACAAACTGTGATGGTCTAGGAACAGGCTCAGCAAGGTCAATTGTTTTGCCTTGAGTCACACAGCTAGGATGTGAAAGTCAGGCTTTTGCTATGGGGCTGGGTTGTCTGACCCCAAAACTCATACAGTCTTTTAAATATTTATTTATTTTGTGTCTGTGTTGTACATGTAGTTTGTGAGTGCATGCACACCATTACACACATGTAGGGGTCAGATGACAACTTGCAGGAGTCAGTGTTCTCTATGCACAGTGTGGGTCCTGGGGATCAAACTCAGGTTGTCAGGCTTGGCAGCAGGTGTCTTTACCCATTGGACCAGCTTGCCAGCCCTCGCCGCCTTTTTATTTTATTTTATTTTATTTTTGAGTCAAGGTTTTCCTGTGTAGCCCATAATGGCC
>LZPO01000002.1:267303-292690 GCA_001675575.1 Neotoma lepida | reverse complement strand
CTATCCTCCCCGAATCTAGAGACGGTTGAAGCGATTCTAATTACAGCCTGCATTCCTGCTCTGTCTGAAGGCTTTCCCTTTTTCAAACGGTATATTTTTTTTAAACTCAGCACTTGGCTCCTTTGCTCCTTGTTGCCCGACTCCCCCAACACACACCTCATTCTCACGCCCCTGCATCTCCCCCCTTTTCTGAGTTGGATTGTTCAACTTCAGCTTGATTTTCTGCTGTCTGAGACTTGGCAAGACTTAAGAAAATCCAGTTTGGGTTGCCTGCGTGTGTGCGTGTGTGTGTGTGTGTGCACATGTATATATGTGTATGTGTACATGATGGTATGGGGCAATATAGGCAGGTGTAGTATTTTGGGCCTGTATGCACATATATCCTGTGTTATAGGAATATATGCAAAAGTGTGAATATTGCATGTATATGTTTCTCTATATATATGCGTGTGTGTGTACATGTATATAATTTTGCTTACATGTTCATGCTGCATATGTGTGTATGCAGCCTTTGTGTGCATGCAAGTGTGTATCTGAGGTTATAAAGTCACCTAGTCTATGGTATATTTTCAGATTCCATCTCTTTTCCCTCGTCAGAGACACTGCCCCCTGCAGGTCAGATGAGGGCCTACAGGCTCACATTGGCCTCCCCAGAATCACCAGCAACCATCAGCAGGGATCAGTCACTCAATCTCTGCAGAACTAACACTATGTGATGGGTAGGCTTTCTGGAAGCAATGCTGTTCAAGCCATCAGGATTCACATTCATGCACCTAGATCACCGCAGAAGCTTGTGCCTTCTATCTTTCCATTGCTTCCGTTCTTATCCCTATATTATATATACATATGTATTTACACACCCACACCCACTCAGCCCTCTACAGTCCCTCCCACACAACCCTATACTTGTGGCCTCATCTTAGGTCCTTTCTGAGCTTTGGGAACCCTCTGCCCTGCCATCAGCTACTCACGGTATATTGTCAGCAACTGTCATTTCCCCACATTCTTTTTTTTAAAGATGATTTATTTATTTATTTTTCTTTTACGTGCATGAGTGTTTTTTGTCTGCATGCATGTCTGTGCATCACGTGTGTGACTTGTACCTGTGGAAGCCAGAAGAAGACATTGGATCCCCTGGAACTGGAGTTACACATGATTGTGAGCCGCCATGTGGGTACTGGGAATCAAACCTGGGTCCTCTGGGAGAGCAGCCAGTACTCTTAACCACTGAGCCATCTCTCCAGCCCTTCCCCACATTCCTAATGTCTTTTGACCATTTCCTTCGTTCACATGCCTCAAGGGCACAACTGTCTTGTGATATTTAGGGGCTCTATTTTTCTTCCATAGTCCACATTCCACAAGGAAGTGTGGACAGTATTCTTACTGTTTTTCATGGCTGCTTCTGGACCATTTGTCTTTCTTCCTCCTGAAACAATCGATACCCTCCTGAGTGCCTCATCTCCAACCCCTCCTGGGGCTATTATTATTTTCTGACCCCTTTGTCACTGTCCTCCAGTCTTGGAACTGTCGGTAGCTGGAGGAGTATTTCTTCCCTCCATCCCCTAATTCTGGCATTGTTCTTGGCAAGTTCTGTACTCCAGAATTACCTATCTGGCTTTTGTTCTCAAGTCTCTGGTCCTTCACTCCACCTTAGTCTCCCATCCCCTACGGCTATATGCGCTTGACCTTACCATAAGGGTGTGCAAGTTTCCAAATCTTGATTTTAATCACCCATCCTTTGACTTTATGTCCATTCCTCCACATTCTTTCTTGTAGGACCCTTACTCTGAGAAGGCTTTGCCTTCACCTAGACCACCAATCCATTGGCTTTACTACTCCTTCCTTCTCTCTCTACTTTCTCTCACAGCAGAACCCTCTCAAGATTCTGCTGCACTCAATAACTCTACTTCCTCATAGCCATGCTCACTATCAAGTTACCCCAGTGAACTTGCAGACCCACTAAAACTGCTCTTGTCAAAGGCCAGCAGAAGCCACGTGTGGTGGCACATGCCTTTAATCCCAGCACTCAGGAGACAGAGGCAGGCAGATCTCTGTGAGTTTGAGGCCAGCCTGGTCTACATAGTGAGTTCCAGGACAGCCACAGCTACACAGAGTCACCAGAAACCCCATCTTTCCAAGCCCGGTGACCCGTTTTCCCTTTCTGGATCCCTCAAAGGCACCTGTTCCAGTTGAGCATATTCTCCTATTGCTGGCTGTGCTCTCATTTTACTGGTTGCTCTTTCTTTGGTCCCTCAGAGACTTCTTCAGATGTTGGGACTCAGCCTCTGGTGTTCTCATCTTCCTACCTATATTTTCTTAGTAGATGATTTTTTTTCAAGTTCAATTTAAATAGCATATGTATGCCAACAGCCCACTAATTTTGTATCTTCAATCTTAATCTGTCCTACAAATCCCATGTTTTTGTGTCTAATATCTCATTTGGTGGGAGGAATCGAAAGATTCTTTCATAGCCAGGGTACATTTGAAACATCATCTAAATAGAGATGGGGCCATCAATCTGCGGCTATCATCAAGAGCCTGATATTTCTAGATGAGTGTGGGCTAATACATGTAATTTTCTGCTTGATTCTACTTTGTGACCATTAGCCAAGCCCAGGCCACTGTCAGCTCTTATCAAGACCTATACAATACATCCCTACTTCACACTTGGCCCTCCCTTCTCTGAAGCCATTAGAATGGTCTTTCTAAAACACAATTTCAGGCTTGTTCTGCATAAACCTTTCTTCTTTGAGACAGAGTCTCACTATATTTCTAAGTCTGGCTTGGAACTTACTATGAGGCCAGCAGGAAAGCTGTGATTCTTCTGCTAAGAGATGAGGCTACAGGCCTTTATTACCTTGAGCAACACTTGAGATTCTTTAATGGCTTCTTTTAAATTTGTTTTTTAAATATATTTTACATGTGTGGGTGTTTTGCTACAAGTATGTCTGGGCACCACATGCAAGCCTGGTACCCATGGATAGCAGAAGAGGGCGTCAGATCTCCTGGTGCTGAAGTCACAGATGATTGTGAGCTACCATGTGGGTGCTGGGAATCAAATCCTGGTCCTCTGGAAGAGCAACAATTGTGCTTAACCACTGAGCTGTGTCTACAGCCCTTTTAATAGCTTCTTAACACATTCAGACTCTAAACTTAAGATACAATCATACCTTGAACCCAAAACTCTTACCTAGATACGGTAGCACATTCCTGGAACCCCAGCATCAGGAGGCAGAAGCAGGAGGATCCTCAGTTCCAGGCCAACATCGATTACATGGGAAGACCGTATATAGTACAAACAAACATGACCCTCATTTTGCTGTGGCCTACACAGCTTGTGATGATACGGTCTTTCTTTGTCTCTCCAGCTTCACTTCTTTTTCCCCTTTTCCCACATGCTCACTTCTGCCCTAGCATCCTTCTCTTTCTCCATTCTTTCTCCCCCGATGTCTTCCCTGGATCCTCACATGGATATTTTACCTGCGTGTATGTCTGTGTGCCACAGGTTTGTCTGGTGCTCACAAGGAATCAGAAGAAGGTTTTGGATTCCCTGGAACTGGAGTTACAGAGGATTCTAAACAGTCGTGTGGATGCTGAGACTTCTACCCCAGGTCCTCTGGAAGAGCAGCTAGTGCTCTTAACTGCTGAGTCATCCTTCCTGCCCTCAAGCTGCCCCTTTCTTCTCCTTGAAGCCTTCCCTGACCACTGACTCTAACACAACGCCTCCAGCATCATGACCACATAAGCCTGATTTATTTTCTTCATCACTATCTACAAACCTGGGATTATCCTGGGAGTTTATGGTTGCTCATTGATGGTCCACCCCTTGCCCTCGTTAGTTGATAAGGCCTGTCAGGCTTGTTCCTTTGTTCTATCTCCAGTGCCTCAAGACAGTCCTCTAAGTATTCACCGAAAGAACAAATGTGCACGCCTATGTCTTCACTGGATTGAGTGACCAAGAGGGAGGCCTCTTTGATGGGCAGAGGACCTGCTTCACTTGGTTAAGCACATGTGTGAATGGCACACGGTACTGTCCCTGTGCAAGGTGGGGGGAATAGTTGGGGTACAGGCTTTTAGCAGCCCTGGGAAGGCAGTGCTGAGCAGGTCAGACAGGCGGCCGAAGAGAGTCTGCTTCCCCTCCATTGACTGCATTAATGCCAGGGATTTGGAGTGAGGCAGGTTGGGTAATGGGTGGTAATTCAGTCCAGGTTTCCAACACATTCTCTGCTGAGAACCAGAGTGGGGAAGGATGAGAAAGACAGATGGGGAGAGAGACCAGCATCCCCCTGAGCCTTGAAAGGGTGAGCTCTGGGCAGCAGGGTTGACAGCAAGATTGCCAGAGAGCTGTCTGTGCTCAGTGTCCTTGTCTGGACATGGGATCTCTGGGTTGGGAGACCTCGGCTTGTAGGCATCTCCTTTCTTCCCTTAGGGATGTGTTTTGCTGAGAGGTGAGGAAAAGCTTATTCTCTTGTGTAAAGTAGCTGACGGTGGCTGACACATAGTAGGTACTCAGTTGGGTTGGGGGATGAGGCGCATAAGGCCTTTCTTCCCTCTTCTAAGCATTTTGTCTTTGGGACAAACTTTTCTTCCTCACTCTTGTTTTAGTTTTAAAATAATATAGTTTTAGAAACATGTAACAGAGATGGAGCCTCGGGTTGGAGTAAGTCATAAGCTGAATGCGTGTCATCAGCTGAAAGTTTGACCAAAATCTCTGCCATTACCTACTGTAAAGTGCTGTGATTAGCATTGCAAAACAAGGATGCCTTAGCATGTCCTCTCTCTATTACAGAACACACTGGCATGCAGGCATGAGCAGGGGGAGGAGGGGGGAAGGATAGACAGATGAGGGAAGTCCAAATACTCAGGCTCAAGTAGTAGCTCCACCATTTGCTGGCCTTGGGACTGTGCTCAATTCTCCTTTGTGTGCCTCAGTTTCCTCAGCCTCTGTAATGAAAATAACATCAGAATAATAAGCTAGAAGGCATGGGGCTGGAGAGGTGGCTCAGCGGTTAAGAGCACTGGTTGCTCTTCCAGAGGACCCAGGTTCGATTCCCAACATTCACATGGAGACTCACGACCACCTGTAAACTCCAGTTCCAGGGGATCCAATGCCTTCTTCTGGTCTCCACTGGCACCAGGCTTGCATGTGTTAAGTAGAAAAACATGCAGGCAACACCCCCCCCAACAGAACTAAAAGCCAAAACAAATCGTAAAAAATGATAGAAAGCATGAAAGTGACTGACCATAGCCATATGCTGAGTGGGTAATGGTGGCCATCCACTACTACAGCTTAAGAGGACCTAATGGAATAGAGAATGGAATTTGTGGCATGGAATCATTGGGGGTTCCAGCAAGAATGGCACAAAGACAAGACTGGCTCAAAATCATGGATTCTAGCTGAGGCAGGACTAGAACTCACACCACCTATCTTCCTAGATATACCTTCAGGGGAACCATGTTCGCTGCTGTGCATGGCTGCCAGTTGCATGGCTCTGGCCCACAAGGGCCACAGAGGCTATGAGGGTGAGGGTGGGTGTAGAGAGAAAGGTTTCAGTGGCTGTAGCCTTGAAGGGGGATGCTTTGGTCTCGGGCGTCTGGTATGAGCCCAGGACCCTACTGGAAAGCAGGTTCTGGGATTCTTGTCTTCATTCGGGCTCTTCCTGTTTCCTGGGCTTAAATACCTCCTCCAGGTGCCCCCTATTTGGCCCCAGAGGCCTAGGGAAGGAGAGACCAGGGTGACAGCTGCTGGGCTATGGGCGGGCGGACGCCAGTGTGGGGGTGGGAGTGGGGGGTCAGGCTCGGAGAAGGCCAGCGGGCAGGAGCATAGAGAGGAAGTTCACAGTCTGCAGCAAATGGATTTCAAGGCCCTGTTAAGTGGAAAAGCCTCCAGGAACGTGGCAGAGAAAGGCCCCTGTCTTTGGAGAGGGGCTGAGGGGCCAGCTGGGGGTGTCTTGGCAGGGGAAGCTGAGCTGCATGCCTTGTGTGAGCTAGAAGAGTGGGGGTAGTAGCTGGGGCCGCCAAGTAAGGCTGGGCAGTCCTTGAGCAAGGCTGGGCCTTGGGATTGCTGTCTACTTGGGAGTGGGTTCAGACTCTAGCTCCAGTTTGGGAATTCTGGGGCCCCAGGACTCTCAGGCTAGCTTCTCAGCGGCTTCATGAATGCCAAGCTGACAAGGAAAAAGACTGGCTGTAACTCTCAGTCCCTAGGCCTTTCCCTCTCACACAGTGGTATTCAAGGCTAGGGTCCTAGTGGCTATAGGAGGTAGTTCCGTCATTTCTGCTTTTCTAGGGCTGGTGATCTGGCAGAGTAGTCATCTTCACAGATACAGCACTTTACAGTTTACAAGACACTTGCCCATCCATTTCCATGTCACAAGAGTGCAAAGGGGCACATCTGCTCCAGTCACAGCAGAGACCTATGCTTTGGCTTCCTGTGCAACCCACAAGCCTGCAGCCTTCACTGGGCCCTCAATTTCCCTTCTGTTTTTCTTCCTTTATTATTTTGGTTGTTGTTTTGAGGCAAGATCTCACTTTTTAATGCAAGCTATCTTCTAACTCTTGAACATCTAGCCTCCTGAGTACTGGCATTACAAGCTGGAGCAGTCACACCCGTCTGAATTTTCCATGTTCAAAGGTGGTTTCTCTCAAAGGGGCATGCTATGGTGAGATTTGTCAGGCCAAGACCTCTTTAGCCCAGGCAGTCCAAGCATTCTCTTAGTAAAAAGTCATATCTAGTCAACCCATCTTTGAGCTGGCCTCTGTGTGGCCAGTCATGTAGTTCTTCCTCGCTGTTGCCCTGAGTTTCTTCGGCATGGTTCTCAGTCACGAAATAAACGTAGCAGTGAAGGGTCACAAGGCAGACAGGCAGCAACTCGGCCTGTGCAGGGTGGCTGAGCAGCAGAGGAGGAGCCTCAGGCCCCTTTCCCAGCCAGGCCCCCTGCCCTTTGCCTGGCCTGGCCCCAGGCACAGGGCCCAGCCAGCTGTCCCAGGGCAGGCAGGCTAGCTGCATTAGCAAATGTGTTTGCGGTTATGGGCCGCTCCCGAAAGCAGAGAAGCATTGCACTAGGGGGGTAGGGACTGAAGACAGACCAGGCTCTGGTTCCCAGCCCCAGCCAGGGAAATCAGAACCAGGCTGGACTTCGGGCCCCTCCTTAAGAACCCTCACTCCTCAACTCCTCCCCCTCCCCAGTCTAGGGAAGGGGGCAAGGGAAGGCTTGGCTTTGGGTATCGGTGGTAGAGGTCTAGAGTGAGTTGAGAGGGGTGTAGGGTAGAGGTGGATGGTATTCGTGCATGTAGCCTCTCTCTCTAAATTCCCCCTCTCTGCCACTCTTCCCAGCCACAGAGATGGCCAAAGCAGGAGACCAACCCGGGGCTGGTGGATCGTGCAGTCTGTGCTGCAGCACCCATCCAAGTTGCAAAATGAGAGCAGAATTTCCCTGTCCATCTTTCTTTCCCTCATGGACTGGCAGGAAGGGTGACAATGGCCCTGATGCTTGCCAGGAGTCTTCTAGGGGCTGGCCTTTCCAGCTGTCCCCTCAGATCCGAGCCAATCTGAAGGAGTGGGAATGGGAAGGAAGTTGAGGGAAAGCCGGCAGAGAAAGAGGGTGGGGCAGGTGCCCTGCAGTGAAGTGTGCTTGGAGATGTTGATTTTCCTGAAGATGACCAAGGTGACTATGATAATCGCTCCATGCAGTGGTCAGTGCCCAGTGGGGAACTGAGGCTCCCACAGATGAAATATTAAGTAAGGCCAGTATCCAGTAAAGAGCAAGACAGAAAACCCAGCTGTATTCAAACCTCTACCTAGGACTGGGAGAGAGGAAGTCAGGAAGGTCCCACAGTCTTGGGACTATTGGCACTACCTCCGGAACTCACTCAGGATTTGTGCCCTTCTGACTGGAATACTATTTCCCCTCTCATCAGCTTGGCCATCTCCTCTGCATCCTCTAAAAGTCATCTTGAAAGTTGTGACTCCTGTCCCCTCTTGCAGGTGTGGATGGCTCTGCTATGTCCCCACGATTCCATTCCTGTCCCTGCTGTGTTTGGGGATGAGTTCTCTGATCTCCTAGTTCCTTAGCAGAGGTCCTAGAAGCTGCTAGGTCACTGTCACCTCCTTTGTCCTACAGCTAGAATGAACCTTCTCAATCTGAAGCATAGAATTGGTTGTAAGCACAGGCTTGGTGTCTGACAGTCCAGAGTTCCAAAGTAGCTTGGGACACTACGGACAGTAAGCTCTGTGCTCATTGCCACTGAAGGCATCAGGCCCAGGTCTGGCCGAGGCAGCAAAATGGTCTTGGGAATACTACCCCTTCACCTGGGCTCAAAAGGCTGGAGTCATCTAAAAGTGTGGGCTCTTAGTAGAGATGATAGTGTAATCCCCACTTTCAGCGTACTAATGCAGGAGGAGCTTACCTGAGGTCAGCCTGAGCTATAGAATAAGGTCCTGTCTCCCAAAACAAAACCAACCGACAAAGATCAAAACTCCATGAAGTCAAACCCTTCTGAGGTATTCTCTCATCTAAGGCACATGCAGATGGCCAGAGGGCTTGCTTCCCAGAGTAAATGGAGGAGGTAAAATGGAAGGCCACCTCTGGGGGCTTAGCCATGACTTTGAACCTGAGCCTGGAAGGCCTCACCATATCCCATGCAGAGCCCCTCCAACTACCTTCATGGCTGGCTGCTTTTGTAGGTCTAGCCTTCTTCCTATGCCAGGTGATACTTACAGTTCCTGAAGAAAGCTGGCCACAAGCTGAGGAATGAGGCTCTTGTCTATGGTCAGTATTGGCTGAGAAGCCTGTGTCCTACATTCTAGTGGATTTCCAGGTTGTGGAAGAAGGATCCAGACGAGAAGAGAAGCAGAGAGAGTGGCAAGGTGCCCTCTCCTCTACTAAAGTGAATGGTGCCCTTTGCCAAGCACTTACTTTTGCCTGCCAGGCACCCAGTTTTATATATGGAGAGGTAGGGGACCTCTCTGAGGGCACTGTGTGAAGAAACAGTCATGTTAAGGTTTCAACCCAGCACCGCTGGAGTTCAATACCATGTGCTACTGCTTCGCATGGTTGACGATAAGAACTAAAGGGAAAACGGCCAGATGCACTGGACTCTGAGAGCTGGCCCCCTCACCTGGGACCAAAAATGCAGGCAGCCACAGTTTGCCGGAGGGCTGAGGAGGGGATGATGAGTGGGAGAAGGTGCAGGAGCAGTAGATGGATTGGAATGGGTTCAGAGGCAGGCAATGAAAATGATTAAGGGAAGAGAGGGATTAATTTATAAAACGAGATTAGAAGAGCAGAGCTGCCGCGCTTGGCTAAGGGACAGCTCACAGGCGGTGGGTGTCGAGGAGCCCAGTGACTCAGAGGGGCCTACTGGTCCCAATTGCTTGTCAGGGTGACCTTAAAGGTCCCTGAGGACCCAGCAGCCATAGTAACCAGGGCAACTGCAGAACCCCTTTCCAGCCTTCCTCCCTGGTGATGCGGAGACAGGAAGAGCCTTTGGAGCAGCCCGCAAAAACTCATAAAGATACTTCAGTAGCTGAGCGCAGGGGAGGTTTCTCTTCCACTGGGGCGGGACAGCGGGTGGTGGAGGCGCAGAAAGTAGCTCAGAGAGCCCAGTGATCTGGTCTGGGTCACATGAAGAATGGTGGAAACAAGACCCTAACTCAGGACTTAGCCCCAGCACAGCCCATGGTCACTCCACTGCCCTTTGCTCTCCAGTACAAGATGACAGCCATCTTCTTGCTTCCTCCAGCACACACTGGGAGGCCTATCTAAACAATCCACTGACCATTTCTTTCGGGCTCAAATCCCAAGTCTCTGGGGAAGCTCCTTCTTCTGGTTGTCTTTCTACCTCAACTGTCTATAAGGAAGGGGAAGGGGGATGAAGGCAGAATAAGAGCATCTCTGTACTTACTGCATACTGTATCAGGGACCTGCTAGCCAGTTTTGTCTATTTCAAGAGGTCAAAAGGATTCTGATGTCATTGAAACCTAATAATAATTTTATAATTTAGATCTTATTCTCTAATTTTATAGACAAGAAACTGAGATTCGGTGGAGGGGGGTTGATTAGAGCAAGATCTCACAAATGAGTGAGAAAGCTGAAATTTCAGCTCAAATGGGCACCCCAAGCCACCGTGTGCTAAGCAGCCATGAAAATGGAACTTTAGTAATTTCAGGGATTTAGTCAGCAGTTTGTGAAGAGGACTCCCCACAAGTACTCAGAGGTGATGAACTGGAGAACCAATTAAGTAGCTTGGTGATGGGTAGTAGTGACAACAGTTCTGGGGAAATGTAAAAGAGGGACAGGCTCAGATGGCCTTAGGGTCTAGGGTTTGGTGCTTGCAATACCCACAGGTTCCTGGCCAATGCTGACAGGGCCCACCTTGATTACTAACCCTCAGGACCGCAGGCGCATCATATCCGGATCACCTCCTACTGCCCACTGCCACCTCCTACCACCAGTCAAGAACCTGTGACAGGAGGGACTATGTGTCCTTCAGATCTGGGAGCTATAGTATCCAGAGTTCTGTCTCACAGGTACTGCCTGGATGAGCTTTCAGGTTAGCAGGCTGTCTGGTGAACAGCAGAGGAGAAGGAAGGAGAGGCGAAGGTGGAGGAGGGCAGGAGGAGTGGTTTTCTTTCTTTTTTTCCTTGGGCAGAAATGAGCTCATGTTTTGTCTAATCTGAATTCTGTCAAGCAAGCGAAAAGGAGAGAGACAGAGACAGATACACATGGAGAGATAGAGAACGAGAGAGAGAGAGAGAGAGAGAGAGAGAGAGAGCGCTACAGAGTCAATAAAAAAATCTGCCAAGCACATGTTCTTTCCAGCTCAGAGACAAACCAAAAGAAAGGGGGGGCACAGGAGAGCTGAAAGAACAGACCAGACGGGGAATGTGTTCTCAGCTCACCCAACTTCCTCTTCACTTCAACCAGAGAAAATTCTGCCCACTTACCCTTAGCCGGCGGCGAGCTCCCTACTCCCCGCCTGTGTGTGGGGGAGGGTTAGGCCCCAGGAGAGTCCAGCCTTCCTCAGCCTTTCTAGTGAAGAGGGATTGAGATTAGAGGGCAGGGATTAGGGTGCAGAACAGAGGCCAGACCTGCTGACCTTTGACCCCGGGAGGCAGAGCGACTTTGTGTTCAGTAGCTTTGGGGAAAACACTGTCCCAGCCCCCAGCTAAAACCCAGGCAGGGATCCCCAGAGCCAAGACCCCAGGAAGTGAGCCATGACACGAGAGAAACACTGTGGACAAACCTGATGACGAACTGACTTCCATGGGGCCATTTTGCACGTGAAGGCTTGGGAAAGGTGTGCCCCATCTGCAGCCTTTCCTCCTCAGCCCTTCACAGCAGCCTCCTCCATCCTTCCTCCCCATGTCTTAAAAGGCTGGCTGTGCAGTGCTGGAATGTGGAGCTATTCCTAGGGGGAGACAGGGAAGTGAGGGGAGCTGAATTGCCCATGCTGAGCAAGACGTTTAGCTACTCATGCAATAATAGGGCTTTCATGGAGATGGCCAACCTTGGGTTCCGAAGCTATTTTCCACCCACAAGCCTCCTTCCTCCCGCCCTGAGTTACCCAGCTGAGAATCCTCCTTTGTTGGGCTGAGCCCTGGGGGGAGAAGGGCTGGGCTTTGTGGAAGGGGCCCCCAGGCCAGGCTGACTGGGCTCCCTGTTGTCTGGGTGGAGTACATCTGGGCAGTGGAGGGAAGCTGGGGCCAAGGCTGGGGCCAAGAGACCTAGCCCATCTTTCCCAGCAACCCCCAGGATATAGGCCCTGCCTCTGCTCCTGGGTTCAAGTTGTGTTTGTGGGCTAGTACTTTCTGTGTTCCTCAATGGAAGGGTCCTTGAGAGGACACAGGAACAAACACCACTCTAACTAATGACTCATAATCCAGAGCCACCTTTCCACAGAGCAGACACAGAAAGCATGGGGAGGATTGCACACCCTGACTCTGAGGATCCAGTCTGGGGGGCCACAAAGCCTGTGTAGAAGGGTGGAAGCTGGTTGGGTGAGGGTGAGGCTGGAGCTGAGGCTTGGCCTGGCCAGGCAGGGTAATGAGATCCAGCTGGAAGGGAGGAGGAGGAGGGAAAGGAGGAGGGAGAGGAGTGAGAGAAGGAGGGGGAGGAGGAGGTTCCTTTATCTCTCGCTCCATGTTCTCAGGGCCCACGTTTTTTAATTTGTGTTGGATAAACAATATGGGATTGTGTACGCAAAGAAGCTCTAATTATCCCCCGAGGTTGTGTTTCCTTAGAGGAAATGAACTGGGCATGGCATTCGCGGTGGATCGCAGAAACGCACCAGCCCAATAGCTTCCAGATTGCTGCTCAGGCGTGCCATGCTGGGAGCCTCCTCCAGCAGGGCTGTTCTCTCCATACACCCAGCTGTGTCTGGAGCCCAGCTTGTACCCTGCCTGACCTAGCCCTGGTAGGGCAGAGGAAAGCTTGCTTGTCCCAAAACCTCACTTCCTCCCTGTGCACTGAGCGCGACCCCCACCCCCATCAGCCTCATCTTTAATCTCTCTACTGGGGACAGATAAAGGTCTGAGACATGGACTTCTGGAACAAGGGTTGGAAATGGAGATGGCCCCTTCTACATCTGCTCCCTGCCATAGTTCCCAGTGAATGGTGGCCATGCAGCAATTTTCATGGGGTGCTTAGGGCTCCTATGTATCTACTCCTGAACAGTGTCTTCCTATAGTACTTTCTCTAGGGTGGAGGAGTGCACAGTTGAGGACTCTGTTCTGGTGACCCAACCTTCTGGAAGAAGGTACCCCAAACACCTGCAGTACCCTGAGATTCAGGCATCACTGATGAGCTGCCTTACCATCCACCCCAAACTCTTCACCTGCCTGAGACATAGTCCAGAGATGCAGAAGGAGGGCCTGCCTGAAGGTCACATGCATGTGGCAGAACCTGGAGAGGTCACTGAGTGAGACTTGTGAAGGAAGGGCCTGCTAGGAGTGAGAGGGCAGAAGTGTCAACCCACAGATAAATAAAATGAAGTCATCACCTTCACCCACCTTCATAAGTTTTCCTCTAGTCTTAGTGGAGGAAATACTGCCAGTGACTAGATGGCAACACCATCAAGAATGGATGCCCTTATGTGCCCATCCATCAAGACATTGGGCAATTAGGCACGGAGGGAGCTCTTCAAAGGTAGACTCTGGGTCCTAAAAGAACTCAGGGCCTTCATCTGGGGCTAGTCAAAGAAAATGGCAAATAGGTCCCAGGAAGCTTCCCTGGGGGAGCTGCAAGAACTAGTGGGCTGGATGGAGCCCCAGACAACGCCAGCTCAGACTCCTGCAGTGGACAAGGCAGTGGGAAGGCAGAGATGGGGAGGTGGCTGGCGGCAGCACCAGAACTGCTTCCCCTGCAATGGAAGGTTCGCCCTCATGTCTCCCTTTTATCTTTTCATTACATACAAATTAGGAGTGCGATTAACTTTATTAAAAGCAAACAAAGCTGGTCAGAGAACGGGGCCTCCAGACAGAGCTGTGGGGGCAAAGAGGGAAGAAGCCAGGAGGAACAGGGAGGGCTGTGGTTCTGCAGTTAAAGGGGCAGGAGGTGGAGGGTGGGGAGGGGCTTCTCAGCAGGATCCTGTCTCTAGGGATCCCAATACTTTCATGGCCATCTCTAGTCTTCTGAAGTTACGCCAGCTCAGTCCAGCCTCAAGAAAATTCCAGACTTTAAAAGATACAAGGGAGCTGAAGAGATGACTCAGTGGTTAAGAGCACTTGTTGTTCTTGCATAGGACCTAGGTTTGATTCCTGACACACACATGGAGACTCACAACTATCCATAACTCAGATTCCAAGACATGCATGATACATAGATACATGTGGGCAAAAACACTCATACACATAAAATAAAATAAAATAAATAGATCTATAAATAAAGATACAAGGAACCACTGACCATCAAGTCTATCACTATTTCTCAACTCCAGCTAATAGCTGGAGAAATTGAGGCCCAGCGAGGCAATGTACCCTAGGCTCCCTGTAAAGTGACTGTCTGGGATGATGTGATAAGAGGCCAAGCTTTCTGTTTTAAAAGATGTTCTCCACTTTCTCACCTCCCCATAGTGTTGAGAAAGTCTGACCTAAACCCCTCTTGTTACGGACACACCCATATTTGTCTTCACTCAGTAGATCTGCTGACCCATACCAACCTTTTCTGGACTCCAAAGCAACTGCATTTTACCCCCTTGGCCTTTTTTTCATCTGTAGCTTTTTTGCCATTCTGAGAGCTCAGGGCTCAACTGCCACTGGAAGCCTTGACCCCCATCATGGCCACGACCATTATGGTATCTCTGGCAGCTGAGTGGCACATTAAGTTATGAGAAGGCCTTCCGACTGCAAATCCTGACTGCCAGGTAAGTCAGAGTCCACTGAGTCATTGTCTTCCTTGATTGCTTTATTCAGAGCACATTTATTGAGGGCTTGTTTTCTACCTAGTAATGTGAGTAATATTCGAAGTGTTGAGGACTCAGTGATACCGAGGCAGATGTGACATCTGACTGCTTGGAGCGTGTAAATGAGAAGCTGTGCTTTAGTGTGCCTATAGCATGCCAGTAACAGCAGCAGAAAGGAAGTAGAACTTGAACAAGATGATGTACACCTCCAATCCCAGCTGAAGCAGGAACATGATGCATTTGAAGCCAGTCTGGGCAACATAGCCAGACTGTCTCCAAAAAACAAGGGCCAAGGATGTAACTCAGTGGTAGAACCCTTATCTAGCATGTATAGACCCTTCTTTGTTCCCATCCCCAGCACCACAAAAAATAAGGAAAGAAATGAAAAAAGGAAGGAAGGAAGGAAGGAAGGAAGGAAGGAAGGAAGAGAAGAAAGAGAAGGAAATGGAAAGATAAACACAACATACTTGATCACCACACATTGTATACATTTGTCAATTACATGGTGCCCCATAAATTTAGACAATTAAAATAATAAAAAATAAAATAAAATTAGAAATATTAATAAAGGACAGATTAAAGAGCTAAATCCCCAACACATATATGATTCTGCTTTGAACCATTCCTGACGAGAATGAGTGTAGAGCCATCAAGGAGTGGAGATGGCTACGATGTTCACATTCCTGGATTCTGTCCAGTGTCCAAACATCAGCTTGTGACTCCTGATGCCTTCTAGCACCTTCATCTATGTTGTTAGTTACTTCACACTCATCCAAATAAATAACACTAAGCTCACTATTGTTGCTGTTAAAAACAAACAAATAAACAAACTCTCTTGGCTTTATAGATCAAGGGCTTTACTAGTGTCAAATTAGTTCCAAGAGGAATGCTTTCACCTCTCAAAGTACAATTTTTAAACCCTTTAGGCACCTAGCACCTACTGGAACCAACTTCTTAACTCTTTATGGAAATCGATCAAGCATGGGAAGAGGTAAGAAATGAGTGAAGCCTGAACCAGCTATAACCCACCCCCAAAATGGGCTCTGCTATTAGGCCAAAACATATGAAATTGCCATTTTGGAGGCCAACAGTTGTCTAGTATTGGCAGTTTCCTATGATTCAATGTCATACTTACCAAGTACTCTGGGCCAGTCAGTTAAGTAGGTCTTTCGAGAACTTCACCTGCTATCAGTCTTTCACACAGCATCATTAGCATGGGTGCCCTCACTGGACAGTCCCAGTTCTTGTTAAGCCATTGTAATAGGTCTCCTGAGGCTTCCTGAGGTAAGTTTTCCCGCTGGTCACACAGGAGTTCCTTGTGAACCTGAATAATGATAGCCAGCACTTTGCTGACGTATCATCTCTCATGTGACAGACCGTCTTCTAAGCACTTCACAAATATTATCTCAAACGATGCTCAGAAAGTATCCCACCGGGCAGGTGTTATGATCACCCCAATTTGTAAAGGTGGGAAATTAAGGCAGGGGGATTAAGGAGCTTGCCTAAGGCTCTCCACTCACCGATGTTATGCATTGGATTAAGCTGGAAATTTAACTCCTAGCTTGCTCATGTGCCTGGCTCAGGGGGTTTAGGACAGACTGAAATCTTCCATTTCTTGCCCCTTTCAGTAAGAGGGAAAAAGGTTTTTCCGAGGAAGATATGAGCGAAAGCAAAGGACAAGTAGACAGAATGGGAAGGAGGGACTGTGCCATTCAGGTTGGACAAGAGATCCTCCAGACCTGAGCCGTGAAACTAAAGGGATATCTCCATTCATGCTCACTACGAGTTCCCTCCCAAGACAGGGGTCAGATGCTTGTGAAGCCTGATGGAAATCTAGAGACAACGGGCAGTAAGGCTATCATTTCTTAGCTTGTAGCCTTTGATATGTCATTCGACTTCCCTGAGCTATGGTTTACTTACCTGCAAAATGGGACTAACGAGGCTGTTGCAATGAGAGAAGCAGAGCTCAGTGCCTGGCAACTTCTTGGCCCATGGGTGATGCTGGTGAGGGCTAGTCCCCTTTCCTGACAGTTAGAGTAGGGCTGCAGAGGGGACTCTCAGTTCTCTCCTCTCCTTGTCTGGCTGCCTTTGGTACACAGACTTAGAGACCCCGGGCACAGTGACTGGTGGCTGGGAATGGATTCTAGTAATAAAGGCAGATCTGTGCAGTTTTGTTGAAGTTCCTATTTGATTTTACTCTATTCTGACTTCCTCTTCCCTCTCAGATATTCCAGTATCCTCAGTCCTGAGGCCCTTAGACAGCTCCCTGTTCCCTCCACTCTTTTTAAGAAAGCTCATATGGAATCAGAGGAGAATAAGTCTGGTTTTGTCTCCAGCCATGCATGGAAAGACAGACTAACAAGGTTATGCTGAGCATAGTGGCACACACCTGTAATTCGATCCTTTTGGTGCCCTAGGTAGGAGGATGGAGAGTTTGAGGCTAGTCTCAGCTACACGGTGAGTTCAAGGACAGCCTGGACTACAAACTACACAGGGACACTCTCTCTGTCTCTGTCTGTCTGTCTGTCTCTGTCTCTGTCTCTGTCTGTGTGTGTGTGTGTGTTTCTCTCTTTCTCTCACTGTCTCTCAAAACAAGCAAATTACCCAAACCAAGCAAGACTATGAGGAAAAAATCAGGGGAGAAGAAACTGCCTCACAATGGCATGCCTGTCTATCCTACCCATGGTCATGGTGTGGTGAGTCTGAGTCTGAGCCTGACACTTTTCAATTCTCTCTCAGCCCTGTTTGCCTTTTTTATAATTTAGTGTAGGAGAAGCCAATACCAATGGGTCCATTTGTACTAATGGAGAACTTTTTTAGAGCTAAGCAGAGGCCCCTTCTCCTCCAACTCCCATGCCCAGCCTCCTGTCCAATGATGGCATTCCATTTACCAGCCAGGCCTAACGCTACTAAAGGGACTAGGATCCTGACAGTTTCCTTACAGGTTACCCTGCTTGTCCCCTCTGCCTCTGTGTTCTGTGTCTATACAGCCATTTGTTTTTTTGGTGGACATCTACCCACTTTGGTCCATCCATTTTCATTTGTCCACAAGCCTGTTGGTCAGAAGTACTTCCACGCCAAACAGGACTCCACCCTGCTCCCCTGTTCCTCAGCACACTGATGGGCTTCCAGGCCTCCCTCCCTGGCACTGCCCTCCATTTCCCTCTCTGGGAACTTCCTGGAGGCATCTAAACTGTCTGGTTTTGTTCGAGCAGTCCATCACACTGTGTCCTTTCTATGATCCTCGGTTCCTGTATAAAAAAGGAGACCAGGATAGGAACAGCTGGTCCCAACACTTCCTCTAGCTGTGTATTTCTTTGAGAGGGAGGGAAGCTGGATACCTCTGTCTTTGTGGGGCTCTTAAGCAGCCCTTGACATTGGAGGGGAGAATGAGAGGCTCCCCAGATCATTCAGATTGGCTGGGTTAGGGGAAGGTTGGGGCTGCGGCTGGGGCAGGAGCAGAGGAGGGTGAGGGTAGCCGACAGCAAGCAGCTCTGAGAAAAGATAAAAGGTGAAAATGTAGACAGGGAAGAGGCAGGAAGGATGGAGAAGGAGGTGGGAGGGAGGGAGCAGGAGGCAGGGAAGGGAAAAAATAAACACATAATCAGGGTTATGGAGTTTCCTGTGCAGCTGGAGTCATCTTCTGCTCTTCATAAACTCAGCTGAGGTTTCACCACCCACTCTGGACAGGTGGCTGCTGTTCCCATGGCAGCCTGTTTCAGACCTGAACAAGGCACTCAGGCTTAGGTGCGAGGCCTACCAACACAAAAAGGGTGAGTTCATCTGGAGTGGGAGCTACCCCTTCACCCAAATCCAACACTGTTGGAATGAAAGAATAAAGCTATTGGGGTGAGACTGGCTTGGTCACGCCTGGGGTGCTGGACTCTGACAACCTTTCCCCTCTCTGGGCCTATTTTTCTCATCTGCCAATGTTCCTACGACCTCTTGGTAGCATACAATCTTAGGTCCATGCTGATTGCCATAAAGACCCTCTCTGCTTGACCCAGGTGCTGGCCAATAGCTGGCATTCCTTACTTTTTCCTGACTCCTGATTTCTCCCATCATTCAAGATGACCTACACCCTGTAGCCTCTCCAGCCTCATTCACCAGGTCTCTGGTCTTCAGATGGAGGGAAAGAGCAGAGAGGCCAGCTTGGTTCAAGGATGACCATGGTTGTAGAGCTGTGAGCAGAGGGACCTCTTCCTTTTTGCTCAGTCCTCCTTCCCAAAGTGCTTACTTTCAAGCAGCAAGTCCAGGAGAAGGAGTAAGCAGAGGGCAAGCAAATGTTCTCCAGATGGCCACCATCATTTCTGTGAGGGCACATGGAGCCAAACTCTTACAGATTCCCTAAAGAGATCTTATGTGGAAAAGTGAGTATCATGGTATGTTAGTCCAGGAGGACTGTTTAGAAAGTGTATTAGGTTTTCAGACAAGATTCTGGAAAGTCAACCTGAGGTACAGTTTTTAAGTAACTTACTGTAGATCAAGAAGTACCCTAAGTGTTATAGCTTACTTCAAACAGCCCTGGAAGGGAGGAAAAGCCTATGTACATAGATGGCTACCCAGGTCATGGTGAGGAGAGGTTTTGAGGGTCTAGTTTTCTGACACATGAGTCCATGCTTAGCCACTTTCCTGTACTGCCTCCTAGGAGCTATGGAGAGGGCTTGGCTTAATGTACCATTCATTTTCTCATTTATCTATTCAGTCCCCAATTTTCTCTTAAATTCTATTTTGTACTAAGAATTGTCATAGGTATGGAAATATAGATCTTTTAGCTGAGTGTGGTTGTGCACACCCATATTCCCAGCACTGTACAAGCTGAGGCAGGAGGATTATAAGTTTGAGGCTAATCTGCTGAGATACATAGTAAGACCCAGTCTTGAGGCAGGAGGTGGCAGGGGGGTGTAGAAGGGAAGGAACCACATATCTCTTGCATTTTCCCAAACTATTTCAGATCAGTTTAAGAAGTATAATGGAGAGTATTACAGTTTGAATCAGAAATGACCCCAATAGGCTCATGCTTTGAGTGCTTATATCTGGCTGGTGGGACTTCTTTGGAAGGCTGGAGAACCTTTAGGATGTGGACTCTGGCTGATATAAGTAGGCCACTTGGTGGGGGAGAGGATATTCAAAGACATAGGCCAGCACATACTGCATTTCTGCTCTGCAAGTCTTTGTAAATAGGCACCGCTGTGTTCCCAATGTCAATGGCTGAGCCATTCTCCCATGCCTTCCCAGCTGTTATGGACAGTAATCCTTGGAAACAGTGAGCCCAAATAAAACTCCCTTAGGGTTTTCCCCTCCTAGTTATTTTTGGCCATAGCAACACCAAAGGAACTGATACAGAGGATGAGTATGGGTGCCCTGGATATATGACTCTTTTGGATCAGGCCTTAACAGCTATGGTCTTGCCACTTGGAAGGCTTATCCTTGAGCTGAAATGCAGTGAGATGCCCCCTTGCCTTTCTGGAAGCACTGGAATTGATGGAGTGCAACCCCCTCAACATCACTCTTTGCAGACTGTGAGTTCTTGAAGTTACTAGATATTTCACAAATCCATACAGCATGGTGCACAACAGTGTGAACGCCTTGGGATCCAATCCCAGCTCTGTCCCTTATGTGACAGAATTATGTGACCTGGAGAAACAGATTGACTTCGCTAAGCATTTAGGCTTCCCATCTGTGAGATGGAGATAAACATTGTGTCCACCGAAGAGGCTGATTTGATGATTAAATGAACCAAGGTCTGCACCATGCTTGGACAAATACACTCAGCAAGCACTGCCATACTTATTTAACCATTGGATGTAAAGATTATGAGTGCTGAATGTTTCAAACAAGACCTTAAAGATTAAAAANAAAACCCTCTCTGGTCCAGGCCCAGCCTGGATCTACATCAGTGAACCCTCTGACTGACCTAGAACCTAAGTCTGACCTAGGACCCCTACCCTACCCCACACTACAATGTAATTCCCCACCCCTGTGCTGCCCCTCCAAGCACAGGCCCAGTCAGGAAGAGGATTTGCATGCTTTTTAAGAAAGTCTGCTTGGTCCCTTGCCCCAAGCTGCCTTTTCATGTCTAGGCCCAGATGGGAGCTGCATCAGGGGATTTTCTTGGACTTCACCCAAGAAATCTCACAGTACCTCTAAAAGCCTTCTGTCACATCACTTACCACTGTATTAGAATCTTCCCATCTCGACAATAAATAATCAACACAGAGTACCTGAACAACTGACCTACTCACTCCTCCTACCTGACCTCAAATCAACCAAGTTAGGGCTATAGCAAAAACAGACCCAAACATCCACTCAGCATAGGCAGGCTAGAATCTCATACCACACATACAACCAACTAAATAAATCCACATGCTCAGGTTCCCATCACAAACAATATGAAAGGCCAAGACAATACGTCCCAGACAAAGACCACCAGTCCTATAGAAATGTTCTCCAGAGGGAATTATCTAGATGAACTTCAAGACACAGAATTTAAAATAACAATTATAAACATGATTGAAGAATTCAAGGAATTTATAAAGGACACAAGCAAACACCTGAATGCAGTTAAAGAGGACAGAAATAAACTTCCTATTGAAGTCCAAGCAAACACAATTGCTTGAATGAAATTATTAAGACAACACAGAGTTTGAAAACTGACTTCAATAAAGAGCTAGGAATATTGAAGAAAACTCAAACTGAAATGAAGATGTAATTGAAAAATCCAAAGACCCTTTGAGAAACTCAGGATAAAGCCTTACCAGTAGATGGTTTGAATAGAAGACAGAATGTCAGCACTTGAAGGTAAAGTAGAGGAATTGGACCAGTCAATGAAAGAAAATGATACGGTTAAAAACAAAAGGAGCTGGGCAGTGGTGATGCACACCTTTAATCTCAGCACTCAGGGCACAAAGGTAGGTGGATCTCTGTGAGTTCGAGGCCAGCCTGGTCTACAGAGTGAGTTCCAGGAAAGGCGCAAAGCTACACAGAGAAACCCTGTCTTGAAAAGAACAGTAAATAAATAAATAAATAAACACAATAAATACAGCAAATACAATAATGTTAAATAAAAATGATAGGAATATGCAGGAACTTTGGCACACCATGAAAAGAACAAATCCAATTAAGGCACAGAGGAAGAACCCCAGGTCAACAGCATAGACCAGATCTCCAACAGGGTAATAGAAGGAAACTTCCCTAAACTGAGGAAAAACATACCCATAAAGATACAAGAGGCGCACAGACCACCAAATAGACAGGATCAGAAAAGAAACTCCCCATGTCCTATTATAGCTAAAACACTAAATATACAGACCAAAGAAAGGGTATTGAAAGCTGCAAAAGAAAACCACAAATCACATATAAGGGCAAACCCACCAGAATAACAGCTGACTTCTCAATGGAAACTTTAGAAGCCAGAAGAACTTGCTCCAAGTTCTAAAAGACCACAGATGCCAACCCAGACTACTATACAGTAAAAGTATCTGCCGTAGTTAAAGTAGAAAGAAAAACTTTCCATGATTCAAACAGGCTAAAAGAATTCATTTACCAAATCAGCCCTATAAAGAATACTGGAGGTAATGTTTTGGACTGATGAGATTAATAAGCACACCCAAGAGGCTACAGAAAGAAAACAAATGAAGGTATAATAATAGAAAACAAAATAAGACTAAGAACACAAACAGCGAAAAGGCAACAAAATGACATCAATTAACATATACTTTTCAATAATAACTTTAAATATTAATGGCTTCAACTCTCCAACAAAAGACACAGGTTAATTGAATGAATTAAGAAACAAGATCCAACTTTTTGCTGTTTATAAAAGACACAACTTGCTTTCAAGAATGGGTACCACATTAGAGTGTAAAGTTTGGAAAAATATTCAAAGCAAATGGGACGAGGACATAAGTAGGTACTGCCATCTTAATATCTAACAAAGTAGATCTCAAACCAAATTTATTCAGAAGTGACAAAAAAGGTCACTTCATTCTGATCAAGGGAACAATTAACCAAGAAGACATTATAATCTTAAACATATACACCAAACTCTAGTACACCCAGTTTCCTAAAAAAAAGCATTATAATGGACTTCAAGACACAGATAGATATCAATTTAGTAAGAGTGGGGGATTTCAGTACCGTGCTTTCTCCAGTGGGCTGGTCATCCAGATAAAAAACAAACTGAGAAAAATTGGAATTAACTGATCTTACTCATCAAATGGACCTAACATATATCTATAGAATATTCTACTCCAACACCAAAGAAGACATATTCTACTTAGCAGCCCATGGACAGATCTCTAAAATATTGGAACATAAAACAAGTATAAAAACTAGAAAACTTGAAAATTTCATTGACCACAATACAACAAAGTTCCAAATCAGGAGCAGAAGAAACCTCTGCAAATTGCACCCACTCATGGAGATTGAACAATAGACTATTGAATGGTGAATGGTCAAAGAAAAAAATCAAGAAAGAGACAAATCGTGGAACTAAATGAAAATACAGCACATCAAAGCCTCTGAGATTCATGAAAAACAGTCCCAAGAGGGAAGTTTGTAGCTCTAAGTTGCTACATTTTAAAAAATCAGAAAGAGCACAGATAAATAGCTTGATGAAGTATCTCAAGAATTTGGAAAAACAAAGACAACCCAAACTAAAATCCTGTAGATGGGAGCAAATAATAAAACTCAGGTAGAAATTAATGAAACAGAAATAAGCAAATAAAAAATAGTACAAACAATCAATGCCTCCAAGGACCAGTATAAAAAAATTCACAGACCCTTAGCTGATTTTACCAAAAGAAAGAAGAGACCTATGTTAGCAAAATTAGAGATGATTTAGAAGGAAACATTGTAACAGACAACAACAACACCAAAATCCACAAAATTGTGAGACAATACTTGAAAAAAAAACTATATATACTTCATTAAACTGGAAAACCTAACAGAAATGAATTAATTTCTAGACACATCTGAATCACCGAAATTAAAACCAGAAGATATAAACAACTTAAGCAGACATGTAACAAATAAGGAGGCTAAAATAGTAATAAAAAGTCGTCCAACTAAGAAAGCCCAGGTCTGATGTACTCACAGCAAAATTCTACCAACTTTCAAAGAAAACCTATAATCAATACTTTTCAAATTACTTAAAAGGAAAAAAAAAGAAATAGAAGTAACACTTCCAAACTCCTTCTACAAAGTCAGTATTATTCTAACATCAAAGCCAGATAAAGACACAACAACAACAACAAGGCCAATATCCCTGATGAACACACAGCAAAAGTCCTTAATTAAATATGCACAAGCTGAATACAGCCATATGTCACAAAAATCACCCACCATGACCAAGTTGTCTTTATCCTACACATGCAGGGTTGGCTCAAAAATAGAAACCAATAATGTAATAAATCATATAAGTAAACTTAAAAAAATCACACGATCATCTCAATAAATGCAGAAAAGGTCTTTGACAAAATTTAGCATGCCTTTATGATAAAAGTCCTTGACAGAATAGGACTGGAGGGAACATATCTCAACATAATGCAGGTTATATTTGAAAAAACCCACAGGCAACATCATCCTAAATGGAGAAAAATTCAAAGCAATTCCATTAAAATCAGGAATGTGACAAGGCTGTTCACTATACCTACTCCTTTTTAATATAGTATTTGAAATTCTAGATACAACAATAAGACAAGAAAAGGAAATTAAAGTGATACAGACTGGAGAAGAAGTAAAATTATTTACATTTACAAATGATATATTTTACATGAAAGTCCTAAAGATTCTACTAGAAAACTTTAATAATGATCAATACATTCATCAAAGTGACATGACGCAAAATTAACTTACAAAAATCAGTAGCCTTTTTATATACCAATAACAAGCAGGCTAAGAGGGAGGTCATGGAAGTACTCTCATACACCATATATGGTAATCTCAACAAACAAACTAACAAACAAACAAACACCCTAGGAATAAGCGTAACCAAAGAGATGAAAAGACCTCTGCAACAAAAACTTTGAATTTCTGAAGAAATTGAGAAAGACACTAGAAAATGAAAATACCTCTCATGCTCATGAATTGGTAGATTGAATATTGTGAAAACGACTATTCTACCAAAAACAATCTCCAGATTCAATGCAATCCTAATTTAAATTCTCGTGGCATTCTTCATAGAAATAGAAAAAATACTAAAGTTCACATGGAAGCACAAAACATCCGGTATAGCCACAAGGATCATCAACAAAAAGAACAATTCCTAGCAGGGAGGTGGTGGCACACACCTTTAATCCCAGCACTCAGGAGGCAGAGGCAGGCTGATTTCTGTGAGTTCCAGGCCAGCCTGGTCTACAGAGTGAGTTCCAGAACAGCTATAGCTATTACCTGGAGAAACCAAAAACCAACCAACCAACCAACCAACCAACCAAACACCCAATTCCTGAAGGATTAGCATACCAAATTTTAAGTTCTGCTATGGAACCACAGTAATAGAACAACAGGGTGTTGGCACAAAAATAAATATGTAGTAGATCAATGGAACAGAATATAAAACCTAAAGATAAGTGCATATGATTAAAGTCACCTGATATTTGACAAATATTCAAAAAATACACACTGGAGGTAAGACAGCATCTTCAACAAATGGTGCTGGGAAAACTGAATCTCCACATGTCTAAGAATGAGATTAGACCCAATCTATCATCTTGCACAAAAAAAATCAATTCTAAATAGATCAAAAACCTTAGTCTGAAATCCGAAACTGCTAGAAGAAAACATGGGCAGATATAGGTGTAGTCAAGGACTTCCCAAATGAAGTCCATTTGTCCAGAAATTAAGATCAACAATTAACAAGTGGAGCCTCATGAAACTTAAAAGCTTCTGTACAGCAAAGGAAACAATTAATTGAGTGAAGAAGAAGCTCAAATATTGGGAGGGAATCTTTGCCAGTTATACATCTGACAGAGGATTAGTATCTAGA
>LZPO01000002.1:250548-267164 GCA_001675575.1 Neotoma lepida | reverse complement strand
CTTAGCAGTTAGGGAAATGGAAATTAAAACAACTTTGAGATTTCATCTTACCCCAAACAGAATGGCCAAGATCAAGAGAATAATTGACAGCAATGTTGGAGTGGATATGGGCAAAGAGGCACCCTTATCTGCTGCTGGTGACATTGTGAACTGTGACACCACTATGGAAATCAGTGGGGAGAATCCTCAAAAATCTGAAAATAGATCTACCATACAACCTTACTATACCAAGGTAGATCTATATGCTAAGTAGTCTTGGCATATACTCAGTGGACTTAACACCTTACTTCACAGATACTTGCTCAGCCATGTTCATTGCTGCTCTAATCATAATAGCTAGGAAATGGAAGCAGCTTAGATGTTCATACACTGATAAATAAATAGTGGAATTCTGTTTAGCTATAAAGAAAAATTAAATCATGAAATTCCCAGGTAAATGACTAGAACTGGAAAGTATTAGACTGAGTGAAGTAACCCAGCCCCAGAAAGACAAATGCATATTCTCTTATTTGTGGCTCCTACATCCAATCTTCAGGTTTTAGTGTATTCTAGAGTAATTGTAGAAGCCAGGAAAGTAGAAAGGGACCATGAATTGGGGGAGAAGGCACTCTTAAAGGGGATAGCAAGACATAAGTAACATGAAGTGGGAAAATGGAAAATGGAGGTGTTTAGCTGGGGGAGAGAGGGATAATAATACAGAGGGAGAGAGAGAGGGAGGACGGATAAATAAGATTGTTTGGGAAATCCACAAGAAAACCTATTATTTTATAGCTTACTTAAACACACACACACACACACACACACACACACACGCACGCACGCACGCACGCACGCACGCACGCACGTATGCATGCATGCACATTAATGCAGTTATCTCACACAGTGAGATAATGCTTTATTCAGGTGTCATGAAGTATTTAACAAAAATCCCAGTGCCAGTCTGAGGATACCTCCCTTTGAATTGTTGATCAAGGGTCCCAGTGACCCCCAAAATAGAATAAGCTATTACCATTGCTCTTGGTTGTCTGCTAGAATGTGAAGGTAAGCCCCGACTGCTGAAGACACCACAGATTTTCATCACAGGACCTGGAGAAGTCAAGCTGATACTGACCTGGAAGTCTCCTCCCTGAGGGCTAGCTCTCATAGCATCAGAAGGACCTATGCAAGCTGTCAAGAAAGAAAAGAAGTCCTACCCAGATGTAAACCCTGAGAACCGCCACCACAACAGGACTGCTACGATATCCCCAACGGTGCAATAATGGAGCTTATACCTTAGAGGTAACTAACTGCTGTCTGATTGGACCTAAAGCCCCCTCAATTGTAGGGAACTCATGCCTGGTGCTGTAAATTTAGACAAGAACCCATGGCGGGAGAGATCTTAGGGCCTAGATGAGACCTATTAGTGCCAAGCTACTAAAGCAAAATAATTCCCAGTTGGCTTCTAAATTGGTAAACTCCTTTTACAAATAGATCAATGCAGTCCTCACATCTCATCAAAGAAGATTCTTTTCCCAGCAGATGGAGACTAGTAGAGAGGTCCATATCCGGTCAAAATGCAGAGGACGAGCAATTGTGGCGTGCCCCCAGCCCCAACTGTGACATCTATAACACAATCCCTCCAGCCAGACTCGTGAAACATTGCAGAAGAGCCAAGATGACTGCTGCATGCTAATGTGTTGTGGACAGGACAGAGATGGAGCTCCTGGGAACTCTCTACAAAACCCACAAAGACTACACCAATTGACACACCAACATAGCTGGAGGAAAAATTTCACAAAGCCCAATTCCTGGAGGAAGAGTTACAGGTAGGTCTGTTTGTTTGTTTCCAGGGATAAGCCCCCTGTCCTAAGTGGTCAGCCCTAAATATATGCAAATAAGTACAACACTAATTAGACTCAAAACATATAGAAGAGGTCATGATTTGAGAGGGGATGGTTTAGGGGGACCCTGAAGAAATTGAAAGGAGTGTGTGAAAATGGTGCTAATACAGAGTCCTCATGTGTGAAATCCTCACATAAAAAAATCAACATTTTTCATAAAGAGATTTAAAACACAGCGATGTTCTGAGGCTCAAAAGAAAAATGAATGAAATTAGAGGTTAAAGCCATGTTCTACAAAAGTTCCGCCGGACAGCAAGTCACTTGAGTTGCAACAATCTCCAAAAGACGCAGTATTAAAGTATATTGAAACACATTGCAAAAAAGTTTTCTTCCTCTAATGAGTCAGCATCTGCCTTGATTTACACGGTAGATTATCTAGGCGAACACTAATCCTCTTTTCAAAAAGAGTGAATTATCTGAGAACAAGAAGTCCCCAGAAGAAGGCTTAATCATTCATTGCAAAGGCCCTGACTTCTGCTCTGGCAAAGTAACATAACTCTTGTTGCCTACTTTGAAAATATACAGTAAGAAATAACTTAATATTCTGTGTACGTAAGGTGCTGAAGAGAAAAGCTGTTATTGGAACAATGTAGTTAACTCCTCCATCATTATGTAATACTTCTATTGCAGTTAATACAAATAGTATGTAAAACAAAACCAGGCAAAAACGGGTTGCTCAACAGATGTTCATTCTGCTCCTTGCTCTATCTGCAACTTTTGCCTCATGTGGGGTCTTGACTGAGGAAGGACCAAAAGAAAGTCCCTTATGATGGGCCAGTGTCACAGCTCCTCTACACAGGCCGGAGTCATCATTCTAAATGTGTATCACTCTCCTGCTGTCACCTCTGTTCTGGCTCCCTGATGTCCCCAGGATAAATTCTCCCTCTTGAATGGGCTGACTTGTACCACACCCACACCTCTTCTCATCTTTTACCACTTTCGCTTTCAATGCCAAGACTTCAGCCACATCAAACATTGATGTTAAAATAAGGCCTCCGCTTTCCCACCCATTTTCTCATGAGGCACTGTGTGCATGGAAGACCTTTCTTCTGCTGCCCTGCTTCCCACATTCCCAGGGGTTGCCATAGGGAATCCTCACTAGAATGGAAGTTTGTGGTGGTACTGGCTTCCTTGGGGTTACTGCTGCACCCACAGCACCTGGAACTGTTCCAGCTCCTGGAAGTAGTAAGTGCTCATTAAATAGTACCGAATATTGACTGCACTGAGGCATCAAGTTCAAGTGACCTTTCCTCTGAAGCAGCCTGGACAAAGCACACTGGCACTGGAATCACTTTCCATCCCTGCCAGTGAGCACATCCTAGGAGTGGTTGCCACACTTGTTTTGTCTCCTCACTAGCCCAGGCACCTCTAGAGACCAGGAACCATAGCTCTACCTTAGCATTTCCAAATCACCTCATGTCCCCTGCTCTGTCTACAAATGTGCTCTGTCTCCTGGCAGTACCTTTTCAGGACTCATGGGAAAACATCAAGATGTCCATGCCCCAGACCTAGGCCAAATCAATAAAAAGCAGAGGCTAAAATGGAACTGAGGCATGAACCATGTAATGCCTTCCCATGCAGTAGTGCTAACAGATAGCCAGAAGCCAGCATCCCATCTTGTCCAATGGCTCCGACTCCTAGCCTCTGAACTGGACTCTCAGAGGAACAAGACTGATGCAAAGGAATCCCAGGAGTATCGCAGGTACCAGAGGTCCCAGCCAGCTCCATTGTAGGAAAGAATGCAGAGAAAGCCTCCCTTTTCCTGCAGGGCAGAGAGTGTGTCTCTACCAGCCAGGGCCTCACCAGGTTGAGTTTGATCTAGTCAGGAGTACCACTGGCCCAGCTGCATGCCCCTTGGGCCAGCTTCCCATCTGCTAGACTGGGTGGGGGTTTTGTGGCTAATCTAGATGGTGGCTGAGGGTTTCTCACCTGCAGCAGCTGCAAGCTCAATGAATCTGACAAGGCAAAGAAACCAGATCCGCTCAGCCTCCACACCTAGAGGTAATAGGCTTGCCTAGAGATGTTGAAGGTGGGACTCAGAGCAACACTTGCCCCTGACTTCCGGCCCTGGAGACACAAAAGCTCCAAGGAGCAAATCTTCACATGTAGTGCCTACTTTGCTTTGGAGCACTTTGTAAACAACCTCCTTAGCATGTTCAGCACCTTAGGTTGTAGGTATAAGCACCATCACTCCCAGTTTACAGACGATACAATAAGGACTAGGATGCTTAGGTAGCATGCCCAAGGCCACCCAACTGGGAAGTGGCACAATCACAATTCAGACTGTGGTCCCTTAGCCTAAGAACCTACCACTCTACAATGCCTTGTACTTATGTGCCAAACACCATGTTCAGCATTTTCCATGAAGGATGGAGGGATGGACAAGAAGGGACAGAGGCCTCATTCTGCCCTCTTGGAGCCCTGAAGACATGATAGTGGCTTTCAGTCTCTTTCTCCAGTATCTCCTGAAAAAGTTCCCTTTTCTGGGTGTCTGGCCCCTTACATGGATGCAGGGTAGAGAGAAGAGTGCCTTCTAAGTAGCCCAGAAGCTGACTGTGAGGCTCAAGGCTGCATGGGATAAGCTGATGGGAGAGCTGGAGTCTGAGCAGGCCAATCACCCAGGTAACAGATGACAGAGGCAGGCTGGGCCATGCTGGCTGTCTAGTAGGCTCATTCAGTTTCTGCCATAGATGTAGGACACGGTGAATAAACAGGGGGTAAGCCTTCTTCCCAGCAGTCACTGTGTAAGGAAGAGAGAAAAGATGCTAACTGGACTGGGCCGGTACTGAGAGACACCAGACAACAAATTTTGACTCTTTCATATGACTTGGGTGCTTGTGATATGGCTCAGGTGGTAGAGTATTACATCTCCAGTATTACATAAACTGGGTGTTGTGGTATGTAATCCAAATCCAAGAACTCTGGAGGTAGAGAAAGGAGGGTCATGAGTTTAAGGTCATCTTACCTACATATTGAGGTCAACCTGGGCTTTGTGAGACTCTGTCTAACCAACAAAAGCAACAATAACTAAAGTGAGAAGCTTGTGGTGATGCACACCTGTGACCACAGCATTCAGGAGGCTGAAGCAGGAAGGTCACGTATATGTGGTCACACTGGACTATGTAATAAAGACCCTGTCTCAAATAGAATGAAATGGAATTAGGTTAGAAGTGACTTGGAGTGGATAGAAGCTAGACTTGTTCTTCCTATCTCATGTTGCCATTTTCTTTAGAGAAAAAAGCAGGTCAAGTTCTTAATTCTCTCCTAAACCAGACCTGACCTTCAGGCTAAGTGACAGTCTTGTCTTTTGTCCTCTTAGCAGCCTGGATCTGCCTTCTGAGTACTCACCGCACCCTGTCATGAAGTCATAATTCCAGTGGTGACCATTGCAAAGCCACTCATCCACTAGATTAAAGCCTCCACGAGAGCAGCAACAGAGCATTTTTTTTCTGCTACAGCTTTCTAGCACAGGGTGCTGTATTAGATGTGGATTCAGCATACAGGAAAATGAGTCGGAGGATAAGATGCATGAGTGCCTCCCATTGGAATGAGCTACTTAGTACCTATCTGTAAAGGTTCAAGAGCACAAGCTGTAAGGGTCCAAGGGTCCAGCCCTTGGCTCTGGACCCTACAGCTGAGTTGGAGCAGGTAGAGAAAGTCGGCTTGATCTGGCTCAGTGCCTTGCAGGCTCCACTGCAGGGCCCAGTACCAGTGAGATCTCACCTCCTCCCTTCCTCTCCTGATCATTCCTCCTTCCTGTCCTCACCCATCTGCCAGGGGCACCAGCCAATGGGCACCAACAGGAGAAAAGGCATTCATGCCTGGCTGAGACAGCACCTGATGCCAGGAGAGGCAGGCAGTAGGCAGGGCCTCTAGCCCATTCACCAATCCTAGCATTCCTTCCTGTGTCCCGGGACCTATCCTGGCAGGGGCAGAGAAGCACATACCAGCACCTCACCAGGAGCCCTGGCAGACAAAGTCTCAGGGGGTCTATGGGGCCCAGAAGGAGGAGAGCTCATTATTAGACAGTAATGAGCCACATCCTCCAAGAGTTTGAAGTGATATGGGGGACATACGCCCGATGTCTCGTGAAGCAGAAAGTGACAGCACATGAATGTGATGCTCTATTTCCTAGGCTGGGCGCTAAAATCACAGCTGTTCATTGCCTTACTGTCCTTTAAGCTGGGAACCGACATTATACAGAGTCTTTTGTGCAGAAATATATTTTATAATTTAAGAACGTTATAGCTGTCTAGTCCTACCATTAAACACATGGATTCCAGAAGTCAAGACTGTCTGGGCTAATTTTCCAGCTCTGTCATTTGCTAGCTGTCTGACCTTGGGTTGGATATTAAACCTCTCTCTCCCCTAATTTCCTCAGAAGTAAATGGGGTTAATAATCGGCCCTGCCTCCAAGGTTTGTTGCGAAGAACAATTTTGCTAATGTATGTGATATGCCAAGAACAGGGTCTGGCATATAGTAAGCATAGAATAACTGTTAGCTATCATTAGTATACATGTTCTCAAGGATATTAAAATGTGTTTTGGGGGGCTGGGGGGTTTGGTTTAGTAGAAGAGTGCTTGCCTCATATACTTTAGGTCCTTAGTTCTGTTCTCAGATTTGAAAACAAAATCACAAAAATGTCATTGTTTGTATATAGCTGACTCGTCAATGTGAAAAACCGTCAGAATATAACTGCAGATGCATTTGAAAGGGACATTGAGGATTGCCTCCAGCCTCAAGGAGTGAGTGCTGTGGAGATGTCCTGAGGGATATGGGGCTTTACAGAGAATCTCCCCTGCTGTGGCCTTTCCCCCAAAACTGAGAACACCCTGGGGGTGCTCCTCTCCTTGACACACCCCATTCCTTGCAGGCCACAGTATCTTTGGTACTCTGGCATTGAGGTTGGAGGAGGAGGGGCTGAGTGGCGGGTCTCTGAAAAGCCTGGTCTCCTGTCAAGTCATAGGAGATGGCATTAGTACCAGCTCAGTGAAGGCCCAGCTGCTCTGAGCTGCTGCCTTCTCGCCCGGGGTGGAGGAGGGTGGTGGCCTTAAAGTATACTCAGAGGAGGAGATGGCATGCAAGTGGGGAGCCTCGTCAGTGAGGGGCCCAGGCTCAAAGGAGTACTAAGACCGGCTGCTGGGAGGCCACAGGGAAGACTGGCCAGAGGAAAAGGGAGACATGGCCAACTTGTAAATTGGAGCTGAGAAAGCAGTGGAGGCTGGGATCGGGGCTGGATCAGCTCCAGAGCCCTGGGACAGAAATAGGCCAGGCCACTGGGTTTCCAGATCAGTCTTGCTCTGTCTGCCTGGCTCAGTTGCTTACAAACGAGGAGCCAAATGGACACAGGAGAAGGCAGTGCTCAGCTCCTTGCTGGGCAAGAAGATGGAACAGTGTAAGGCCCTAGTGCTGGTCCCTTCTGTCCCCTCACCCTGCCTTGTCTTTATAGGACTTGTTACCACTTGCTGCTATGTTAGGGATTTAGTGAACATCTGCTCCCTCTAGAAAGAGCACTGCTCAAAGACAGGGCTTTGCCACTTTCCTTTACTGCCTCAGGTACCTCAAGGCCTTAGAGCAGGGTCTGCCACAGAGCAAGTGCTTAACAAATCTTCTCTTCTTCTTCCTCTTTCTCTTCCTAGTCTTCCTTTTCTCTTTTTCTTTGAGACAAGGTCTCATGTAGCCTAAGTTGACCTCAGTGTCACTACATAGCTGAGGATGACCTTGAACCCTTGGTCCTCCTGCCTTCATCTCCAGAGTGCTGGGATTACAGGTGGAATATGTGGAACTGGGGATCAAGCCCAGGGCCTTTCTCATGCAAGACAAGCACTCTAATAACTAAGCTACATTCCCAGCCTTACGAATCTTTGACTAGATAAGTGAATGCCACACATTCCTGCCTGACATGGGGAGGGCAGGGTCTATAGTGCAGGAAGGCACTAGCAATTACCATCATTTTGGTAGATGAGAAAGTGGAGGTCCAGAGCCATTAAAGGATGTACTCTATTTCACACAGTTAGAAAATGACACATCTTAGCTTTTAACTAGGGAATGACTACTCAGATGTTCTTTTTTCAATTCTCTGGTGATTAGTTGCAAGGGGGTGGCTATCTCTGGCGGGTGCCACATGGGCACCCCTGTGGGCATTTGTACTACAAAGTGATGGCCTGGAGAGGACCTGGGTATGGAACTGGGAGATTTCTCTCCACAGGGAATGCTTATTTAGAGAGAGACCACTCAATGTTTTTGCTCACTTGGGGCCTCAGAAAATCCTGACTCCACTGTGGGAGATCTGCCTGAACCATTTTTACTGGTGGGAACTCAGGCAGTCTCTGAGGTATGAAATGAGCAGAAAGTCTGGGGACATGGCTTCATCTTTGGCTGAGTGACCTCACTCCATGGGGGTGACTGGGTCACAGCTCAAATGGGGAGAAGGATGCCAGGAAGGACCCAACTGTGATATGGCAGGAGGCAGAAGGAACGGAGAAGGCATCAGTTTCTAGAGGGAGGCTGGGATGGTGACTGCCAGGCTCCTTCAGTCCCATGGGGGTCTTGTATCCTTTCCATGTCACTACTGAGTGATCTAACTCCCGAGAGAATGACCATGCCAGCCTCTTCAGGACAGAGAGGCTAAGGTGGAAGAGAGGCACCTGTCCCTTTCCCCAAGCTATAAAGGATGTTCTGGTCTGCCTGCCCTCCCAGGCAATGAGTAAATGGGCTTTGGACCATGCAGAACATCCCACAACCTCCACACAGAGATATTTTCTTTCTTTTGAGTCTGAAGCAGCTGTTCTAGCAAACCAGGTCAAATGTAGTCCCCAGGCCCTCTGAGAGCAGTGCCTGTCACCTTCCCCACTCCTTCCCCAGGAGAATGCCTGGTGCTCTGGAGCATACTACTGCTAGGAAGGGACACACATGCGCATGTACACCCTTCCTTCTGCTTGGCCCTAGAAAACTCAGCTCCCAAGTGCTAAGAAGCCGAGCGGCTGAGACTGGACACATGACTGAACAGGAGTTGAATGGACACTCTCTATGCCTTGAAGGGTCCTGGAGAAAGGATGCAGCCAAGTACTGCTGCACACCTAAAACCCTAGTGCTTTGGATGTAGAGGCCAGCCTGGGCTACATAGCAAGAGCCTTAGAAACAGAAGAAAAGGAGATAGCCCAAGGCATGTGGGAGTTGTGCCAGGTAGAAGAGAGCCCCTCACACTGGTTACTCCCGATGCAGGCCCTTAGTGGATGGCAGAAAAGGGATGACTGAGCCAGACGGGGCTCGGATGGTAGGAAGAGGTTTCCTGGGAGACTACAGTCCTCTCCCTAGGGTTAACAAGTGACAGCTATGATGATTCTGAATACTTGCTCAGCATCTTGGTTTCTTGAAGCCCAAGGGCTAGGAATGGAGAATTGGAACTTGGGGCCAACGGTTAAGTGGTGACAGGATTGAGGCAGCACGTCAGGATGCTCTAGGCCTCAGTGAGAGGTACAATAGCAGAGGATGAGGGAAGCTGGTGTACAAATGGGGCCAGGAGGAAGGGTAGCCAGCTGCACCTTCCTTCTTTAATACCTGAAATGTATTAAAGAATTCCTGCAGTGCCCTCAGCCCTTCACCCTGTCTTCTGGCTAGTTTTATGTCAACTTGACACAAGATATAACCATCTGAGAGGAGTGAACATCAATTTAGAAAATGCCTTCCTAAGATCTGGCTGCAGAGCAGGGCAGTGGTGGCACATACCTTTAATCCTAGCACTCAGGAGGCAGAGACAGGCAGATCTCTGTGAGTTTGAAGCTAGCCGGGCACAGGACAGCCAGGACTACACAGAGAAACCCTGTTTCAAAAAACCAAAACCAAAACCAAAAAACAAACAAAATCCTTAAAAAAAAAAACAGGCTGCAGGCAAACCTGTAGGGTGTTTTCTTATTTAGTGATTGATGGGGAGGGCAGAGCCCACGGTGGGTGGTGTCATCCCTGAGCTGGTGGTCCTGGATTCTATAAGAAAGTAGGCTGAGCAGCCATGGGGAACAAGCCAGTTAGCAGCACCCCTCCATGGCCTCTGCATCAGCTCCTGCTACCAGGTTCTTGCCTTCACAGCCTTGGATGATGAACTGTGATGTGGAAGTGTAAGCCAAATAAACCCTTTCCTCTCTAACTTGTTTTCGTCATGGTGTTTCGTCACAGGAATAGAAACCATAAGGCACCCTGTGGCCCTCATCCCAGAGAAAGTTGTACTAAGTCATCAGCAAGATGCTAGGGGTCCTGACAAGCCAAGGAAAAAGGAGAAGAGCCAAAGCAGGGCTAAGGAGTATGCACTCAACTGTGGAGTAACTCTGGTACCATACTGGCATCTCCTGGGCAGCAGTCCTTGGGGCCAATGCAAAACTGTCCTTCCAAATGAGCTACAGGTCTAAGGCGCTCATCCTGTCACCCTCCGGGAGGCCTAGGGAAGAAAAGGTAGGCCTGTGGTGCCTCAGGCCTCCAGGTCCTCGAAGCCCAGATTGCTACACAAATGGTATTGTTTTTCCTCTGTGTCCTCAATGAGAAAAACTGAGAAGAAGTGGGCAAAGACAAAGAGAAGGGCCAGTAAAGTGGAAGGTGGGCCTGGCCACAGCAGGGCAGCCTCAGGCCTGACTCTCTTCCCCTGGCTTCCCCCTGCCTTTTCCCTTCTCCTGCTCACTCTACCATCTGTGGAGTCTGCCATGTCTCTTTCCTGGCTTCCTCCATCATGGTCTTCCTGCTGCCCCTACTTTTCTGTCTCTTTGCTTCTAGGTCCTTTCTGTTCCAGCTCATGTCCTCTTCCTGTCTTTCCTGTTCTGGATCTGTCTGTCTGTCTTTCCCAGTGTTTGTGTCTCTCACTGTCTTCCAGATTCCAGTATGTCTCTCTATTTCTCCGCTTGTTCCTTTTCTCTGCCACTTAGTGTGAGTGTCTTCCAGCCACTCACAGCCTCTCTGTGCTTGGGAGACCTGCTCAGTTTTGCCCCCAGGCTTGGCTGGCAGCTTCTAGAAGCTGGAGTCTGAGTGACAGCTTCCACAGTCCTCTCACAGTAAGGACACAATACCCAGAGCATATTACCCCACAATGTTCCCACAGACCTCCTGAACCCCAGATCACTCCCACAAGCTGTTCAGGTTGTGGCTGGAGCCTGATCTCAAAGCCAGGCCTTACCTCAACTGCCCGTTAGAGTGACAAGGCCGAACTGTCAGGGAGGCTTCTTGCTGCATCCATGCCATGTTTTGGGCACTGGCAGGAGTTGGGTATCTGGAAAATTGATCTCTGTATTTCTTGGGTGAACTTAGGGTAAGCAACGGCAACAATCTCAGGGAAGGCTTTTGTTTGCTTGCTGGGGATGGAACCTCCCACTTTCTAGACAAATGCTCTACCTACAAGCTCTCCTCAGTCCCTTTTAATTCTTTTATATTTTTAATTTTTTTATATTTGTTTGTATGGGGGGTGTATATGTGTGTGCATGCATGCATGCATGTGTGTGTGTGTGTGTGTGTGTGTGTGCACGCGCGCGTGTAGGGGAGTACATGTACAAATCCAGCCAGAGGTCAGTGTTCTGTGTCTTCCTCTGTCACTTTCCACCTTTTTTTCTTAAAGACAAGGTCTCACTCACTATATCGCTGGCTGACATAGAAATTGCTATATAGACCAGGTTGAACTCGAACTCACAGAGGTCTGCCTCTTCTACCTAAGTGGTAGGATTAAAAAGGTACACCACCACACCTGGCTTCATTATTTTATTTTGAGACATCATCTTAACAGAGTGTCAAGGCTGACCTTGAATTTTCCATGTAGCCTAGGCAGACCTTGAACTTGTGATTCTCCTGCCTCAGCCTCCTGAGTAGCCTGTCTTCTGTGCCCAACTCAGAAAGTTTCTGATAATCAGAGACAAGTATAGTGGCACATACCTGCAACCCCAGCCCTTAGAAGGCAGAAACAGGAGGGTTGTGAGTTTGAGGCCAGCCTGGGCTACATCGAAGGACCCTCTTTCAAAGAAACTTAAAAGGTGGAGGAGGAGAAAGAGAATGTCTGAAAGGAGGTAAACATTGCACTTGGCACAAGACGGGACTGGGCACGTGGAACATTCTTTCTTCCTACCCCGCTACACCATCCCGTATACTTAGAGTGATAATATTAAGGTTGGCCTGAAAACTAGTGAGTGTCTGAGCATAAGTCAGAGAGCCTCCTTGGGGCTTTGGTTTCTTCCAGAGAGGGTCAAACAGGGGATGTGGTAGTGTTGGGCTGCTCCATCTGGGAGAATGTGTGTGTTGTACCCCCCACGAGGCTTTGAGTCATAGGCAAACAGTTCTGCCGCGATGCCTCCTCCCTCAGCTCCCAGCCACAGACACACTTGGAATTTCCAAAGTTTGGTTTTTGCTTTTGCATAGCTGTGAGTTTCAGAAACACCCACCTCCAGAGCTAGCCTAGAAAGGGCAATTTCTTTCTCCTGGCATTTGAGGTTGGCACTGGTGGGCTTCAGAGAGCACTCAAGTCTGTTCTTTTCCAGTCCCCTGCAGCCTGATAAATATGGCCCAGACAGAAGCTTAAAGAGAAGGAATGACTGGTCACAGAGGCCACTGCAAATCGGTGACAGAGCTGGCTAAGGATCCTGGCCCATTCCATCTTGCTTGTCGGATGTTTGCTTGCTCACTCTCCCTGGTCTCTCACCCCTCGGCCTGGCCAGGCCATCTGTCTTTCTCCTATCTTCACTATGAGATGCAATCTTCACACTAAAGAAGCTGAGTGTTGGAGATGAACAGCATGCCACTAGGATGTGGACGTGAGGCTCTACCTTCTGTAGAATAGCCTTTCCTTTGTTCCTTCAGCCAGGGGCTGCCCATACCAGATTGGGCCACAAGAAGGTCCATCGTCCTCCAGCTCTGAGGTGTTCCTGAGATGGGGCATCAGTGACTCCTTTACAAGCACTCACTGCCAGACTGAACAAAACTTAGAGTTGAGAGGTATGACTTGCCAATACCCCTACCCTGGGACATCCTGCCCAGGGTAGAGATGGGTATTCACCTGATCATCTCCACAGCTCTGTCTGGTATCTGAATAGGCCCTGATCTCAGTTCTGCCACATCTCTCCATCATAGGACTAGTGGGTGGGACAAAAGTCCATCTGTCCCTTTCTAAGGAGCCAGGTGGAAGCTCTTGCCTAGAGTAATGCAGGTGGCATATTCAGTCCACGGCCAAACATTGTGATGGAGACACAGATGCCCTGGACTGGAAGGGAAGGAACAGGACCTGCTATGAGGCATGCGTCCAGTGGGACTGCACTGCCTTGGTGTGTGGAGGGAGGATTCTTGGCAAAGCATGAATCTCAGAGTAGACAGATTTCAGTTACAATCCAAGATGTCCTTGTTGAGTGACCTTGGCCGAGTTACTTACCTTTGGAAAGCCATGGTCTCCTCATCACTGAAGTTCTATGCCATTGCCATTCTAGGTTCTGGAGGGTGGTGCCTATTAAGTGCTCTTTCTTGGTGAACATACAAGAAGGAACTCCCACAGACAGTGGTATGCAATGGGGTAAAGAGAGAATGTGTATGCATCAAGAAGATTGGGGTTTAGGTTTGCTGAAGCAGCTCCATGTGCATCAGCAGCAAGAAGTGGTGGCCCAGAAAGCTCCCACATTAACTAATTAACTGACTAGGTGCTAATATAGGGGCATATCGCTTCTACTCACCAAGGGTCTTCTGGATGAGGGGTGATGGGGTGCCTATTTAGAGAAGAGAAAACAGGAGATTGATTTCCTGGCCTTCTGAAGTCTCTAACATGTCACCCACTCACCCAGTGTCATAGTGAAAGCTGGCAAAAGCATCACCTTTGTATGCAGCCTTGCTCTGGGCACATGGCCTGGAGGTTGCAGTATGGGCTCAATTTCAGCTCACTGGCCCCTGAGCTGGGCCCTCATTGCTATCTTGAAGTCCCCACCATCTGCTGACCCAACCTTACATTGGTGCTGTAAATGTGTTTTGAGTTCTTATATGCTGTGTAGAGGTGCTGTCCTGGGCATTGAGGAGGGCCCAGGAGCTGAGGAGGTTAGTTCAGGGGAAGAGACTCTAGGCATTTCTGGTGCTTGATGTGAATGATATGTATGGAGTGTCAACCAAAGGCTGTCCAGAGTTATGGCTGATAAGAATTTTTCTTTGTCTGAGTTGCATTGCCTCTCCAGACTCTTCCCCACATGTAGGTGAAGATAGCGGGTTATCCAAGGTGTAAAGGTTCTTTTATCTCCTCAGAGACTGTAGGAGGGCCAAGGTGAAGAGGGGCAGAGGGTGTGGTCTAGGGGAGGGAGCTGGCCTCGAGAACCTTGGGCTTTTCAGCCAGTCAGTGGCAGCTTTCCTGCTTTCTTCCTATCTCTTGCTCTGGACACTCTAGTCTTACCCACCCTGGACCCATCATGGCCTCTCCAGGAGCCATGCTTTTGCTCAGGCAGGGCCCTGGGCCTGAATGCCGCCATCCTCTTTCAAATTCTAGCAGAAACCATCATCATGGATGCTGCAGGGGATTTCAAACTAAAATGAAACATTAGGATGCATGTTCTCTGCCTCCCTCTAGGCCAAAGTGGATTGTTTTTGCCAGAAGTGTATAAGTATATAAAGGAGCCATCGCTGTCCAAGAGATTCTAGGAGCAGAGATCACAAGCACAGAAGCCAGCTGTGGGCTCTAAGGCTCTTTCTGCTGTCACTCAAGGGGCTGCTCTGAGATTCTAGCCTTGAGGGTGTTTTAGCCCATGGCTTTTGTCTAGTTTGCCTTCTGTTGCTGTGATAAACACCATGACCAAAAGTAACTTGGGGAGGAAAAGGTTTACTTTATCTTACAGCTCACACTCCATCACTGAGTGTAGCCAAAGCAGGAACTCCTGGACAGCAGGAACCTGGAGGCAGGAACTGAAGCAGAGGCCTTGGAGGAATGTTGCTGACTCGCTTGCTCCTCACCGCTTACTCAACTTGTTTTCTTCTACCTCTCAGGATCACCCCGATCACCCTCCCAGGGCTGGCACCTCCCACGGGGCTGGGCCCTCCCACATCAATAATTAGTGGAGAAAAATGTCCTACGGACTTGCCTACAAGCCAATCTGATGGAGGGATTTTCTCAAGTGATGCTCCCTCTTCCTACATGACTCTAGCTTGTGCCAAGTTGACAAAACCTAACCAGCACAGATCTCCTGTGGACTGAACATGTTCTCACCCTTCCATTCACAATGATGAAAACTAATCTTCAATATAATAGTATGGAGAGGTGGCAGGAACCTTTGGGAGATAATTTGGTCCTAAGGGTTTATCCTCAGTAATGGGATTAATTCCCTTATTAAAGGGAGCTGGGTGTAGTGGCTCATGCACAGCACTCAACTGCTTTGGAGGCTGAGAAAAGAGGAAACAGGCTATACAGTGAAACTCTGCCTCAAAAACAAAAAGGACAAGAGGCAGGATGGAGCTTTGCTGCCCCTCTTGCATGTGAGAACCGAACTAGAAGACACTCTTGCATACACACAGAGAAGCCATCACTGCACACTGAACCTGCTGGCACCTTGATGTTGGACTTTTCAGATTCTGGAGCTATGAGGAACATGTTTCTGATCGTTATGAATGACCTTCTCAGTTACTTTGTTATGGCAGCCCAAATTAAAACAGGCTTTGGGTTGCCAACCTGAACCTGTCCTCTTCTTAACCGAACTGTTTTGGGTTCCTCAGGTCCCATTTTAGAGCCCCAGTTTCCCCTTCCGTAAAATGGGTGTAAGGACTCCTGACTTTCAGCTCAAAGAAGTGTGGGACAGCACATATGTAGACGTTGCTAGACAGTAATGGCTGGCTTCCGCTGTCTGTCATCATCCTGTTGAGAGACATGATGACACCTCCACTCCCTACTGAGGGACAGGACATGCTGGCATCTCCAGATCCTTCAGATTCACAAAGCAGAAAGCATCATCCTTTGCTCTGAAAGCATTTGCAGTGACTGTCCCCAGAGAATTCCTGGAAATCTCCTAGCTAGCTCTGCCCTGTGCCCTCTTGGGTCCCTCGGCTTTGGCATCCATTGCTCTTGACTCTCAGCTTTGTTCAGGCACACCGACAGAGCACTCATTTGCCCAAATAACATTCTCTCCACCCTTAGGGAACCCAAGCATGATAAGTCTGGGGTGGGATTTCCGAGGGATCCACCCCCATCTCTCCAAGGCCCTGAGTCCCAGGGAGAAAGCTGGCTCCTTGCCAGAGCTCTTTTCTTGCTGCCTGTCTCTCTTCTTAGTGCAGATGGCTTTTATCCTTGCTTTCTTCCGAGCCAGATGGTGTAGGGCCTATGAGATCGGGTGGACTCCTAGCTCTGCCACTTTCTACCTGGGAGACCCAGAGCATGTGGACTTGACTCTCTGGCCCTCACTTTACCCCATTTTCCTCATGGGGGACATGTTCATAGTCCCTCTTGCAGGATTCTGTGAAGATCCAAAAGCATTGTGCACATGACTGCATGCCACATAGCAAGCGCTTGAGTAATGGCAGTTGCCTCTTTGTGAAAGTGCTTCATGTAATGCCAGGCACATTGTGTGCACTCGGAATATAGTCATTGAGCTAATGCTTGACTTCGAACAATAGCCTAGACACAGATGCCTTTGGCCATAGAGCTTTGTATAGACTACGTAAGATCCCAAAGTTAACCTTCTTTTTCTGTCCCATAATAGCCTAGCCATTCTCTGCCTTCTTGCTGGAGTTCAACAGGAGTTACAGAGTCACTCCTGCACGTG
>LZPO01000002.1:229685-246514 GCA_001675575.1 Neotoma lepida | reverse complement strand
TCATGCATCGCCTTCATGTTATAAAAATGACCCACTCCCTGTGCACAGTCATGGGCTACTGTTTCTCCAGGGCAACGTATCAACATATTTCGAAGCATCTCTCCTGCTCATGGTAGCTGTCAATGTGCTCCCTAAGGTGGTTTCAATGACTCACTGTTGTTCAAGTTCATAGAAGGCCATCAAGGCCTGTCCTTCCCTAGCTTCCAGCTCTCATTGCTCTCTGCCATTTCTGGATGATCTCCCACCCAGTCCCAGTAAACTACTTGCCATTTTCTCCCATTCCTCCAGGTCTCTGCTTATGCTGTTGTTTGTATCTGAGGTATACTTCCTCTCTTAGCAGCATAATGAACTTCTGCTCATACTGCAAAGCCCGCCTCAAAGGGCACCTATGTATGAAGTCTTCAAGCAGGGTAATTGGTGACTCCTACACCAAACTGGCAACATGCCAGTTTGGCCTCTTGGGACAGGAACTGGAATTTAGAGGTTCTCTCCAATTTGCTTGGCTGTGAACATACACAGACACAGACTAAGTTGGGCACAGAGGAAGTCTTGGAAGTGTGTGCTACATGAATGGGTGAGTTCCCCATTGGCTCCAGGCAGCCCTTTGCCATGGGGCTCGCTCTCTTTTGGCTGCTAAAGAGTCTGGTCTGCATCTCTGAAGGAAGAATCATTTGTTGGTGATTGAGGCAAGTGTCAACAAGGTCCTTTGGGACAGTCAAAGCCACCAAGCTCGCACCCACTTCCCTGTTTCCTGCCGCATGGCCCATGGTAAAGGCCATTTGGAGCCTTCCAGCTAGCTCCTCACTTGTCCAAAGCAGGAGCTTGGGAGTCATCTTCTCCGTCTTTCTGTCTCTCACCTCCACAGCTATCCAATGACAGCACAACAAAAGCTCTGCCGCTGCTGCCCTGGACCAGCCACCCATGATCTCTCTCTCACCAGTGCAAAGACTTCTCATTGGCCTTTATAGTCCCAATTCTGTTCCTTTCAATCCAGAAGGTACCATGGATCAGAAAGTTCACTCTATGCAGCAACTACAATCCTGTTGTATCCCTGCTTGTGTGCCCTGTGACTCATGGGCTAAAATTCCAGTGTCTTCAAGGCAATGTTCCCGGCTCAGAATCAAGGCAGCGCACAGCATGCCCCTGTGGCCTAACACTATGCCCCTATGGCCTAGGTGCTGGGATTGAGAAGATGCATGGTGCAGCCTTCCTGCTTTCACTCAATGAGTATCATCAGTTTCTACACAGGACACGGAGTCCACCTTCCATTCTCAGAACACTCAGATCTCTAATTTTATTGTCATCTGGTCTGGTGTAAGTGGTTTGTCCTACCAAAGTTCATGTTGAAATCTGACTGCCAATGCACTGTAGGCCTCTTCAGATGGCTTAATGTCTTTATTGTGAAACTGGATTATTTTTCATGGGGGTAGGGATCAGGCTCTTATAAACTGTCTGTTCCCATGTGTCCCCTTTGTCTTCTGCTCCAGCATGTTCACCCTTCCACTTTTGTATCATATATGCAGCAGCATGTGGCCCCTGCCAGATGCGGCTGCTCAGTCTTGACATTTTCCATCTTTACAATGATGAGATAACTAAATCTTATTTTTTAAATTAAAATCATATAGTTTAGGGTATTCCCTTATAGCAACAGAAAATAAATGAAGACAGCTGTCTATGCTCCTGAATTCCATAGTGAATATTACAGGGCCCAGAGTACAGCAGGGGACTTCATCAGTATCCATGATTGGATGAATGAACATCGAACAGCTAGGTGCTTACTTAGGTGGATTGAGAAAGTGTGTGTGTGTGTGTGTGTGTGTGTGTGTGTGTGTGTGTGTGTATGCACATAGGGGAAGGGGCACACGAGTAGGCAGATGGGAGGATGAGCAGATGGACTGAGGGGTGGATGGGTGGTCAGGCAGGCTGAATGGCTATAATAAGCCACAAAAGGATAGATTATGATTAATTATGGAATAACAATTAAAATACTGGAGGAGACATAGATTCAAAGGCTTGTTGAAAGTTTCACTTACTGCAGCAATCTTGAACTTCCTATTTTACAGATGAGCAAAGAATGGTTCAGAGGTCTAAAGTGACCAAGGCACAGCTTTGGACCTAGGTATGCTTGATGCCAAAGCTCATGTTCTTTCTATAACTTCACATTAAAAGCAACGTGGGATGCTCTATTATGGCAAGCTACAAGTACAAGTTGAGTATATATTTTATGCCCAAGGGACATAAAGTTGAGGTTTTTAAAAATTTAACATTTTTAATTTTTCATTCATTCAACATATATCCAGAGTACCTCTGATGGTTAATCTTCATCGCCAACTTGACTGGATTTGCAATCACCTAGGAGGCACACCTCTCTGAACAGGTTTGTGAGCATATTTCTATAGAGGTTTAACTGAGGATGAAAAACCCAACCCTTAAGGCTTTGACACTTATCCCATGGGCTGAGGTTCCAGAATGAATAAAAGGAGGAAGCCAGCTGAGCACCAACATTCATTACTCTGCTTCCTGACTGTGGAGGCAACATAACCAGCTGCCTCATGCTCCTGTTGCTGTGCCTGTCCAACCACGAACTTTGAACTGTGAGCCAAAATAAACCCTTCTTCCTTCCCTAAGCTTTGTCAGGGATTTTATCCTAGCAATGAAAGAAAGAAATAATACAGTCTCTGTCTATCTGTCTCTGTCTCTCTCTGTGTTCTGTCTGTCTGTCTGTCTGTCTGTCTGTCTGTCTCTCTCCAGGTGGTGAGGGGTGGCTCTACCATCTGCAAACCTCCTAACTTCTCAGCACCTCAGTTTCCCCATCTGTACAATAGCAACGCGATTTCTCAAGTTTTCTACACACATTGCATAGGCCTATAAATGATTTAGCACACAGCCACACACACTGCTACGGAGTGTCATCTGTCTGGGATTCAGTCACTGTAATGCAGGGGTGGCCAATTCTGTGTGGTCTCCGCCTTTTTCCTCAGGGAACTGAGTGAAGGAGACAAAAGTCACAGAAATCAACATTGAGTCCATGGACTGTGTTACGAAAGGAAGAAAAACAAAACAAGACAGAAAACCCAGAATGGCAAATCTAATTTAGATGGGATGGTAGCACACGGCAGACTCTTTTTAAGGAGACGCATCTCAGCTGTGACCTAAAGAACAAGATGCAGCCAACCATGCAGACTTAAGACAGAACACCCCAGGAAAAGCACAGCAAATGCAAAGGTCCTGGGGTGGGCCTGTCCTGGGTGAGTCCCTAGGACAGCTTGGCAGCCTGAAACAAAGCAGGAGTGAGGAGATGGGTGTGGAGAAAATCACAGGCATGGCAAAAGCCAGTTCATGTGGTCCCCTTTCTCTTAGCAGCACAGAAAGCCACTGGAGAGTTTGAAGCTTGAATGTGCCATGACCTGATTCACGTATTTCACAGGAGGGTAGATTGTAAGGAGCAGGGCAAGAGCAAAGGTCCCTGTGAGGATCCTGTTGCTAAGGTTCCAGCACAAGGATGTGGATGAAGATGGTGCAGTGTGGACTTCATCTTGTTTGGGGTATTCCTTGACTCCTGTCTTCCTTCTGTACTCTATAGCCCATCTGCCAACAAATCTCTCACCTCTGTCTTCAGAACTCACACCCAAACCCTTCTGGCCACCACCACACCACCCTCCCTCCCACAGCCCATTTGTGATACCTGAGGGATCCAAACCCGAAGGGTCCCTACATGGATTCCCATGCCTCTTTGGCTCACCAAATCAGGTCTTTCTGTCCCTTCTGCCCTCATATCCCCTTTCTCTTTACCCTTTGTGCCATCACCCAGTCACAACAACCTCTGCAGTTCCTCTAATGTTGTCACCAAGCAACTAGGCATTTTTACGTGGACTGTTTTCTGCCTAGACTGTTCTCTCAATTAGCACCATGGTACAGTTCTGCCTGTCCTTTGGAGCTAATTCAAGTGTCACCTTCTCAATGTGACCTTAAATTTCAAACCTCCCCTCAGCCTCTTTCTTCCTGCTTCACTCTTCTCTGTCATAGCACTTATCAACAGCCCTCATAGCTTTTATTTCTTTGATTTCTTTTGCCTGCATTCCCTGCCAGGTAGGCTTCACAGGAGAGGGTCTATTTGCTTCAGGATGTTTCTGAAGCACATTCAGCTGTGTTTGCATACAGTAGGTGCTCAACAAAGGTTTGTTGAAAGAACACACCATCAGGGAAATAAAGAAGAGAACGTCCTACCTGTCTTGGGAAGCTGGATGCATCTTTGACAAAGCTGGCCAGTTTAAAGCAGACCCACTACACCAGCCACCATGGAAAGTGGGTGACAGGTTGATATTTGCTGAGGAAGATGTCAATAGAGATAACGAACGAGGCCTCCCCACATCCTGCGCAAACTGACAGCTTGGCACACAGTTTCAGTGTCACACATATGTGTGTGTGAAGCTGCTTTAAGCCTGCCAGCTTTGCCAATATTGTTCTGGTATTTGTCACTGCCTGCCCCGCCCCCAATGCACGCATGTGTGCCCAACCAACACTGGCTTTCCTGGTCCCACAAGCATCTCCAATGGGCATCTGAGGTGGGTGGATGCTAGTTCAAGCCCTGCTAAATGGAGCAGCACCTTCCCCACGGAGGTGGTGCTGGTTCTGAACCCCAGCACCATTCCCTCAATGAGGGATTTGAGGAGCTTGCTGAGTTCTATCCTGGTGACTTTGAGGCCACTGAGGATTTAATCCCTTCCTCAGGATTTGCTTGGAGGTGGCCCAAGCATGTGGAAATGAACATGTCTCACAGACTAGGAAGCTCTGGATACAGAGGGCAGATTTTCAGTGCTTGGTCCTCACCTGGGGCTGCTTTACCATGTTGTTTTGGGTGAGAACAAGTCATTTGGTCCATGCTTCCCCTGAGGGAGGTGGGCACCAGGCTGACTCTGGGGCTCAGTTAAAGGCCTGAGGGGCATGGAGTTCCCCTGCATCTGTCGAGTGTTCCATTGGGCTTTCTATGAGTGTATTTCCATAGGTTTAACTTAGGAAGGAAGACCCAAGCCTGAATCCATGTCCTTAGCTCAGCCGGTCTTCACCATAGTTCTGTGAGCTGAGTACCTATTCCTGTCCACCCTTCACTGAGAAAACTGAGGCCTAGCACAGTGGAATGCTTTGGGGTTTGTGCTCACCCCACAGCCTGCATTGTTACTCTGTCACACAGAGTCAGCCATCCCAGAGGGCAGTTGGGGGTGTCAGAGAGAGGGGAGGGAACGGCAGAGGGGTGTGGACAGGCAGACTCCTACCACAGGAGCAGTATCCCAGTAGGAATTCAGACAATGCCGGAAACCCCAAAGTAATTTTCTAACCCTGGGAAAATGACCTATAGTTTAGCTGGCATGCTCAGTGTGGCAGCTGCGGGAGGGGAGTTGTCAAGGCCTCCCTCCTCCCTGCAACCCAAGACACCCCGAGTGTGTGACAGGAGGCACAGTAAAGCAGAAAAGCCCTTAGAGAGCTTCCTGACCCCTGCTGCTCCTTAAAACCTCCTTGTGAATTAATCAGAACATCTTCCCCACCCCAAGCCTGGGGTCTGCCTCCAGAGGTCCCGCCTGATGCTGTGGATTTGAAGTAGCATCTGCCTTCAGGAGTTTCCAATGCTGATTCGGTGTATTCTACTTGTCACAAGCCTCCACAGTGGCACTTTACAGTTGGAGAGGTAGAGGCCGGTCAAAGGCACACAGACTAGCACCCACTGTGCCTCCCCGTGGGGCTCAGCTACATAGGAGGCACCATTATGCTATGGTCTCCAGAGAGAGAGGGTCTCCAGGGCCACAGAGCTGTAGCAAGAGCTTCAGTTGAACGAGAGCTAAAAGTATCTGTTACTGTGCTGGGAGTCTGCTACCTTAACATGCCTCCCTCACCCACAGTTTGTCCTGCATCTGGAGTTGTGGGAAGAGCCTGTTGCAAGAAAGCCTTGTTCTCGGACCCCTCACCTGCCATGAACACTTTTGGGACCTTTTCCTCTGGGGGACATAGTGTTATTCATCAACTAAATGGAGTGCAACTCAAATGTCCACCACACTGAGACATGTTCCAGCCCTGACGTACAGGGCTCCTACAGAAGCTTGGGCTGTGATTCTAACTCTGCATTCAACATGTCTACTCTGCAGCTCCTACTTTGTAGCATGCACATCATCATATGTGACCTGGGCCTCCTTCTTGGATCTTCCTAGCTCTGAATCCCCCTTCCCCTAAATTACACTATGAGGGGATAGAGAGCAGGCGAATAGAGTCAACATCTGTGCTCATGAAGATCCAGACCAGGGTCCAGTGGAGGGGAGAGTTTGGGGTGGAAGGCTCCTGTCAGGTGGAGGGAAATCTGCCTGTAGGCGTCACCTCTCTATTTGAGGCAGCCATCAGTGGTGGTGTAACAGCAGCCAGCCATCTCCTGCTTCAGCATCCCTCAGAGTTGCTTTCTCAGCCTTTAGTGCTGAGTAGATGGTACAAGTTGTCAAGTCAGCAAGCCAGCCTGGGGCAGGAGCAGAGAAGGTAGGGAACTGCTTAGCTTGAATGGGAAAGAGGGTGAAGCTTATTGAAAAGTAGGTCTGTGGGGACCTACTCCTTTCACCAAGGAGTTTGTGATCTGAGATATGTCTGGGTGATAGTGTCAAATTCCACCAACAGCCCTGTAAGCAAGGGAGGTTCATTCTTGATGTGACACATACCACAGACGGATTGTTGAGGCCCAGGCATAAAAGGGACCTGCCCAAAGTCACACAGCCAATGCCTCAAGGACTGGGTTAGAAACTGGGCAGAGGATTCTTAAGTGTCTGTTGTTTTCATCCCACCCAAGAGCCTCCAATACTAAGACTAGCAATGCCAGGCATGTGGGGGTGTGTCTGAGATCACAACACTTGGACACAGAAGCAGGAAGATTGCAAGTTTGAGACCTGCTTGGGCCACACAGTGAGACCCTGTTTGAATAGCAATGACAAAAAAAGTAACAATAACACCTGAGCAGTGCTTCCCATATGCCACCCACTGTCTTATGTGTTTCCTATCAGTATACTTATTTATTCTGAGTAATACTGCTACGAGATGGGTGTTACAACAGGGTGCAGATCAGGGAACCGAAGTTGTGTTCATTCAAAGAATCTGCTCCTAAAGACTGGGCTGTAATGTGTGAGTCAGACCTCAAAGCCCATGCTCACATTCACCACAGTATAGTGCAGGTGTTGCAGAAAGACTGGACCCCAGAAGGGGAAAACCCAATCCTCACAGCCCTGTATGCCCAGTGTTCCACACAGCCCAGGCAGCCATTCAGAGGTATATGGCATTGGACAAATCTATCACTTCATCCTCTGAGTTTCAGCTTCCTCCTGAACAATTAGGTGAGTAGACCTGGTCATCTGTCAGCACCCCCACGTCTCTTGTTAGGGGCGAGGGCCTCAGAGTACCTCTCCTTTGACTTCTACCAGCCTCTGCTCGAACCTTTGTTAGTAAAGCGGAGCTTAGGCTTGGAGTGTGCTAGGGAGGAGGAAATCCAATCTTGTCATGTCCAGATCAGGGAGCTGTTTCCCATGACAGGGGGATGGGTATTAGGACCCATGAACCTCCCAAACCATCTTCGTGTCTGTGTGTGGCTTTGCAAAACCACCCTTCAGTCGCTCCAAGCCTTAAGGCTCAGTGTCCTGATTTTTTTTCTCCAGTTGCCCAGCAGCCAAGTTTTCTACTTGGTGTTCAGCTTTCATTCTTTGATGCACCTGGAACTTGGGGTCAGCAGCTGTCCTGACCACCCGAATCATCCCTTCCCCTGAGCTGCTAACAGTAGTAGCAGTCACTTACACACAAGAATGTACTCATTGCTGTGAGGAAAACATGCTGGCCTCACCTCAAAGACCATACTTCCCAGCTGAAGAATGGTAAACACTACTGTGGAGGCCAGCTTGGCTACATCTTTGATATTTAGCTCCGGATAAATTTTTCAACCTCACTGAACTCCAGCTTCCCCATCTCCATAGTGGCAACAAAACAAAATCAACTAACCAAATAATCAACCGAATATACACTGTTATGCCAATGAACAGCTAAGAGGGTTCAATTATGATAGTGGATGACCATCTCAGAGTGCAGTATATGGTACATAGTAGGAGATCCATTAAAAAGAACTTAGCTCCTCCCCCCACTGCAGAGCTAAGGCTGGAACCCAGGGCTTTGTGCATGCTAAAAAAAGTATGAACTACACCACTGAGCGACATCACCCTGCAGAAAGTAGCTTTGCCTCACACATCTGTGTGATCTTAGGCAAGTCAATGAATCTCAATTTCTGAGCTGAGAAGATGTAAAAATACTCTTCCAATGATATTTTATAAGGAAACAATGAGATAATGAATGTAAAATTCCTTGCATGGTGTCTGGCAGATGGCAGGAAATAAAAAAGTATGTTTTCCTGCTCCACCTAACTCTATACAGAGAGATGAAACTATTTACTCCAAACTTATCTAAGTGCACAAAACTATGTGTTTATAACGTTATTACACAGATGTGTCCAGAGAGAGAAAAAGGAGATTCCTCAACCATTTTTCTGAGGCTCAATAAATACTTAGACAAATCTTGATACCCAAACTAGATGAGAATATGATAATAAAGGAATATTTCAGACAAGTTTGTCTTGTATACATAGACATAAAACCCAAAACCAAGATATTAGGAGACAGAATTGGAAAACATATTGAAGAATAACTCACCATGAGCAAGTGAGGTGTATTCCAGAACCTCAAGGGTGGAAGATCAATGAAACAAAAAGGTTCATTCTTTGGAAAGATCAATAAAATTGACAGATCTCTAGTCAGATTGACAAAGGAAAAAAGAGAGAAGACACAAATTGCCAATGTCAGGATTGTAGCAGGAAATACTGATGCAGATATCAACAGAAAAATCATCCAGAGCTCTTCACACATAAAACTAACAACTCTGATAAAGGGGATCAGTTCCTTGAAAAGTACAAGCTACTACAACTCATCCAACGTGAAGCAAATAACTAATAAAGAAATGGAATTTGAAATAAAAGCCTACCCTCAAAAGAGTTTTGAGGCCTCGTTGGCTTCACTGGACAATGTTACTAAGAGTTTAAAGGACAGTTACCACAAACTCCACATAATCTTTTCCAGAAAGTGGAAGGGGGAGAGGAGACACATTTTATGAGGCCAATATGACACCGAAACTGCACAAAAACAATACACAGGCAGAAAACCACAGAGCAATGAGAATAGATGGAAAAATCACTAACAACTGGAAGTCAACAATGTATAAAAGGAATTACACATCACAATGAAAAGGAGTTGGTTCCAGGAATGCAAGGCTGGCTTAATACTTAGAAACCAACCCACATAATTCTCCATATTGGTGGGCTAAGAAAGAAAAAAGTCACACAAATTCATCAATAGATACAGAAAAAGCATCCAACATTCTTCTTTAAAAGAATCCTAGAAATTCCAGTCAATGTAATAGACAAAGCAACGAATGGACAAGAACAGACAAGGCACACAGACTGGAAAGGAAAAAGCGAATTGCTTCTTACATGCAGAAATATGATTGTGTACACAGAAAATCTCAAGGAATCTGCAAAAGAGTTTCTTAGAAGTAATAAGTTCAGCAAAGTCACAGGGTGCAAGATAAATATTAAAAAACAACCGTATTTCTATATACTAGCAATGAGTATGTGAAGGTCAAAATTAAAATGCAATATTGTATCTAATCTCCACAAACAAAATATATGAAAGATAAATATAATAAAACATGTAGAATTTTTATGCTGAAAAATCACAAAATACAGATAAAGAATGCAAAGAACTAAATAAGTGAAGAGGCAAGCTCGGGTGCACATGAATTCCAAGAGTCAACATAATGCAGATGTCAGTCCTCTCAAATTGATACACAGGTTTAATGCTGTCATTATCAAAACTTCGACACAGGTTTTACAGATAAAGGCAAGATATTCTAAAATTTGTATGAAAAGGCAAAGAAATTAGACAAGACAATTTTGAAAAAGAACATAGTGGGAGGAATCACTGCATCTGCTTTTAAGACTTATTACACAGTTACTGTAATTAAGACTGTGTGGTACTGGGGGAAGGGAGAGAGGGAGAAAGAATTGTGAACCTAGAAACAAATCCTACACGTGTGCCCCACAGCTTTCTGACAAAGGTACAGCAGCATCTTGCTGGAGGAAAGAATTTTCAACAAATGAAGCTGAAGCAGTTGGGCAGTCCCTGGCAAAACAGTTAAGTCTCAATTCAAACCTCACATAAAATTAAACTGAAAATGAATCATAAATTTAATTATAAAAATAAAACTACATAATAGAAGGAAATATGGGCAAAAATCTTCCAAACCAAGGCACTGGTAAAGAATTCTTAGCCATGACATCAAAAAAATTATCCATGAAAGCAAAGACAATGGATAAATTAGACTTCATCAAATTAAACACTCACACTCTGCAAAGAAAGCAGATGAAAAGACAAACTACAGATTGGAAAAGTATTTACAAACCATGGATCTGACTAGGACTCATATGTAGAATATATAAAGAGCTCAAGATTCAACAGTAAAACAAGACAAGACAAGAGAAAACAAAACAAACAACCCAATTAGAAAATGGGCAAAAGACACGAAGAGACATTTCACCAAAGAGGATATACAGATGGCAAATAAGCACATGAAAAGTTAGTCAACATTATTAATGCAAATTAATGCAAATTAAAACCACAATGAGATATCACTGCATAACTAGCCAATGACGAAAATTTAAAAATTAGTGACAATACTAAATGCAGAGAAACTGATGCTTTCATACACTGCTGCTGGAGACAGAAACTGTCACTCTGCGAAAAGTTTGACTGTTTCTTATAAAATGAAACATGTGACCACCACATGACCCAGCAACTGCATTCTGAGATATTTATCCCAAAGAATTTAGTACTAATTTTCACACAAAAATTTGTACATGAATGTTTTCAGCAGCTTTCTTTATTATAGCCCCAAACTGGAAATGGCTCAAATGTGACTGATTGAACAAACTGTGGTACATCCATACCAAGGAAAGCTACTTGGCAACAAAAAGGAACAACTACTACATGCCATGGCTTTAATCGGGACCCGGAGAATTTTGCTGAATGAAGAAGCCAGTCCCACATGGTTGAATACAGTATGTCAGGGTTATGCAACATTCTCGAAGTGAGAAAGTTATGGAAATGGGGAGCAGATTAGTGATTGCCAGGGGTTAAGGAGCAGGTAGGAGGAGGAAGGGAGAGGGCAACTGGAGGGCCTTTTGTGCTGTTAAACTGTTGGTAACTTGATTGTGTCAATGTCAAGATCTTTGCTATGACACACACAGTATTCTGTTTTTGCAGAATGTTATCATTGAGAGAAACCGGGCAAAAGGCACAGAGAATCTCTGTGTAACTTCTTGCACTTAACTGCATATGATTCTCCAATTACCCCAGAGTAAAACATATGATTTAACATATTAGCAAATACATCCCATCAGTGTGTGAAAAAGGAGAATTTATTCCTCATGACTGTAGTGATTTGAATAGGAATGGCCCCCACAGACTCATGTGTTTGAATGCTTGGTTACCAGCGAATGGCACTATTAGGAGGCGTGTCCTTGTTGGAGGAAGTGTGTCCTTGTTGGAGGAAGTATGTCACTGGGGGTGGGACTTTGAAGTTTCAAATGCTCAAGTCAGGCCCAGTGTCTCTCTCTTCCTGCTGCCTGCAGATCAAGAGGCAGGACACTTGGCTCCTTTTTTACCACCATGTCCACCTGTGTGCCACCATGCTTCCCTCCCTGACAGTAACGGACTAAACCTCTGAACCTGTAGCCAGCCCCAATTAAATGTTTTCCATTATGAGAGTTGCTGCAGTCATGGTGTCTCTTCACAGCAATAGAAATCCTAACGAAGACAATGGCCAAGTGAGTTTTAATCCAGGAATTCAGGGTAGTTAAACAACAAAAACCATCATTTAGACTGGGGGTGTAGCTCATTGGTAGAATGTTAGCTACCATGCACAAAGCCCAGAGTTTCATCCTCAACACTGCAAACAACCAACAATATCTACTCCCCCACCGACACACACACACACACACACACATACACACACACACAGAGAGAGAGAGAGAGAGAGAGCAAATCCCCCACAATTACTGTAATTTACTTAACAAGGAGAAAAATCATATAAAACATGTAAAAATATTCTACAAAATTCAAGTCATTCATGATTTTTAAAAGTCTCAGGAAATAACATAGCTAATAAAGAAAATTTGAAAGCCTCTATACAGTGAGACTATTTTTATTTCACAATTTTATTTCCTTGTAATCCAAATCAGCACACCAAAGAAATAAAGGGTTTGAAAAGAAGAAATAAAAAATTGATTTTATTTGAATTTAGATGACTATGTACATAGAAAATCTAAATGACTTTACAAAGAAGTAAATATAAGAATTATTTTTAATTATGTGTATGCATATATATGTGTGGAGGTATATGCACATGAGTGCAAGTGCCCTAGGAGGCCAGCAGAGAGCATCAGATCTCCTAGAGCTGGAGTTACATAGTTTTGAGCCCCACGTGACTTGGGTGCTGGGAACTGACCTCAGGTCTTCTGTAAGAGCAGCATGTTCTCTTAGCTGCTAAGCCATCTGTCCATCTCCAAAGAAGTGTGTTTAGTAAGTAATGAGTGAAGACAGCAAGACCACTAGCAAAGACCAACTGTATTTCTGCATACTAGAAAAGAAAAGAAGGTTCTAAAAAGCCCTGTCATTTCATAATAGCATAAATAGTAAATGTTTAGTAATAAATCTAATGAAAGATATGAGGAAACTCTATAATGAAAATTGGAGCACATTATAGAACAAAACTAAGGGAGACTTAAATTAGGGGTAAACCATATTTATGGATATAGTAAAGATGACAATTCCCATGCAACTCATCCAGAACCAATGTGTCTCATTCAAGAACCCAGCAAGTAATCGCGCAAGCGCATGCATGCGTGTGTGTGTGTGTGTGTGTGTGTGTGTGTGAGAGAGAGAGAGAGAGAGAGAGAGAGAGAGAGAGAGAGAGATATTGAAAAAGTCATCTTAAAATTCATGTGGGAATGGAAAGGACCAAGAGCTGCCCAGGTAATTTTAAAGGACATAGCTGGAGATTCCCAGTAGCCACTATAAAAAAGTGGAAAGCTACAGTAATTAAGGCACTGAGGGAAGCTGACAAGCTGAAGGAATAGGAAATTTGACAAACAGAGTCACACACATGTAGGCATTTGATTTATGGTAAAAAATGATACTGTGTTGGCAACTTGGAAAAAGTAATGTTGCTGGATCAGTCAGACAGCCATGTGGAGCAAAAAATCTTCATGTTGACTCTTATCTTCGATCATCCTAATTTACTGATAAACTACAGAGATAAATGTGAAAGGCAATACAAAGGCTTTCAAGAGAAAGAGAAGGGGAAAGAGGAGCTGCTCAAAGGGTCCAAAGCTACAGTTTGATGGGGCAAAGTTCTGATATGGTTTGTCACAGTGGGGTGATTACAGCCAGTACGAAAGCATCATATACTTCAAAATAGCTAAACAAGAGGATTTCCTGTGCTTCCTCACCACGTAAGGATAAATGTTGGAGCTAGTGGATATACTATTCACTCTAGTTTGAGCATTATATATATGGACAACATTAGATATAATATCACATTTATTTGTGTGATAACTATGTGTTAATTACAAATAAAGTAAGAGTAACAGAAAGAGGAAAATGTGGCACTTATTACCTTTGGAGTAAACACAGACTTCATAAACAAAGCAGGAAAAAGTGATCCATCCATAAAGGAAAACTTTGATAATTAGAAGAGGCTCATGAGTCCTTACCCTTAGCTGAGGAGCTATGAGCAGTCTGTGACTTCTAGGGGAGGCATAGTCAATTTTCCTTAAGGTGTTGCTTGTGGTAGGTGGACCATGATCCAGTGGGTGGTCCCACACTCAGGAAGGAGTACATGGGCAGCACAACTGGAGTGAATGGGTTCTTTAAAAATGAGGACGTGGAGTTTGGGGGGTAGGGAGGTGGTGGGGAATCCAAGAGGATTTGGGGTGAATATGGTAAATACATTGCATGAAATTCTCAAAGAATTAGTAAAAAGAAAGAAAACAAGAATGTTAGTTCATCAAAAGGCTGTGTTAAATTTTTTTAAAAGCTGGGCATGGTGGCAGATGCCTATAAATGAAGCCCTCACGTGGCAGCGCCAGAAAGATCATGAGTTCAAGACCAACCTGATGCACATAGTGAGACTCTGTCTTACAAAGGAGGAGAGAGGGGAGAGGAGAGAGAAGACAAGTTACAGGATAGGACAGAATATTTGTAATAGATACAGCTAACAAATCGTAATTCAGAGTATTATCAGCAATCCGCCAGGAAAATGTGAAGAGGATTTTGACACTTCACAAAAATGTGAATATCGAGATGGCCAACACACAGATTTTATTTAGTACTTCACCTAAGTAATCAAAAGGAAAATACAAGGGCCAAGCATGGTGGTGCACACCTCTAATGCCTGCACTCAGGAGGCAGAGGCAGGCACATCTCTGTAAGTTTGAGTCCAGCCTGGTCTAAATAGCGAGTTCCAGGCTAGCCAGGGGTACATATTGGGACCTCATTTGAACAAAATCACAACAAAAAGGAAAATGCAAGTCAAAACCATAGTGAGATGCTGTGTGTAAAAGCGCTATGATGAGTAAAATTAAAGAATGAAGCGAGCATGTGTGAGCGATGGAGAGCAATGGAAGCACCCACACACTACTGGTGGACAATACACCGGGTCAGCTCATCGGGAAACCTTGCTGCAGCATCTGCCCGGGCTGAGTTCAGTTAGCCCTCCATGTCTAGTCTCCACATTTCTGCATTCAACCAACTAGGGATGGAAAATATTTGGTGGTAGTTGCGGGGGGGGGGAGCTGCAGCTGTTCTGAACACGTGGATTTTTTTTTGCCTGTTATTATTCCCTAAATCATTCAGTATAACTATTATACAGCGTTCACACTGCAGCCTGTATTGTAAGTAATCTAGAGATGATATGTGTGAAAGGGAGGATGTGTGAAGGTACTATGCAAATACTGTGCCACTCTACCAAGAGGGACTTCAACATCAGAACATTTTGGCATCAGTGCAGTCCTGGAATCAATATCCCAAGGATACTGAGGGACAACTGTATATGTTTATCCGTGACCCACCGATTCAATTCCAAAAGACATCTACAAAAATGTTTCTAGCAGCCCAAACCCTGAAATTACCCCTAAGTCCCCAAATCGTGGTTGCCTGGGCAACTGTGTGGAGGCAAGTGCTCAAGGGAAAAATGATGGTGGCAGGAGCTGGGGCAGCAGTAGCATGGGGGAGGGCAGCTGAGGAAAGGAGAGGGAGGCAGAGCTCACATGACTCGGAGCTGGATTGCTTTTAGGAGGTGACAGAGAAGCCAGATCCTGGGCCTGAGCTCCTGAGAAGACCAGTGTGCCTCACATTCAGTAAAGAAGCTATGGAGAAGGAGGTAGGGGTGGAAATGGAGAAAGAGTTCGCTTAGGTTGGCAGTTAGTGGGAGGTGTGGTAGGACTAGGCCAGAAGGTAATAGTGAGAGACGAGTCATTCCATTTTCTACCCCTGACTCCTACACCCTAAAGTCACTCGGGGGAGAGGTGTTAATGGGCAAATGGCATTGTGAGAGGGGGAGCAAGCCTGAAGGCAGGGTGCAGTGGGCCTTTGGTTTAATCTGGTGTGATGTGGAAAGCTCACGGACCACTAAGGTCAAGACTGCCTTCTCTATATTCTGTAATCCTGTAGTCCGCCATTTCTGAGTCAGTGCCTCTGCCTTCTGACCCAAAGCCCCAGTTCTGGCTTCTCCAGGAAGTTTTGTTTGTTTGGTTTTGTTTGTTTTTGAGACAAGGACTTATTACGGAGCCCAGGCTGTTTCGAAACTCACAGTCCTCCTCCTGCATCAGCCTTCTAAGTGCTGGAATTACAGGCATGTACTACCACATCTACCACAAGACTGGGCAGCCCTCCACCTTTGACCTTTCCCCAAAGCTGCCATTGCCTAAGCGATTGCGTTGCTCATCACCCTTCCTCCCCTGTCTACACTGCAGAGCAGGGACCTCACTTCTGCAAAGATGACATCTACCCTCTCTCTTACTCTCTGCAAGGACTGCAAGTGAGATTTCCTAGCATACATTTCAAAAGGAAGGTAGAACCTCAGGGGAAACTGAGGCCCACAGATGGAAAGAACCTGTTGAAGTTACGCCAGAATCTAGACGAGGTAATGGCAAAAGCTAGGCAAGAACTCAGACCTGATGCCCATGCCTTGATTGCCTTTCCTACTCTTGAGTAAGAAAAAAGAAGCAGAGAGTGACTTTGGAGAATGATGGCAAGGGACTCAGGAGGTACTAGTGCATGAAAGAGGGGTGTAGAGGCAGACCTTAACCCGGACACACCCAGAAGTAAGAAAGCCAGACAAGGAAGAAGAAGTAGAAAGACAGGGAGGGAGAGACAGACAGCAAGCAAGGCTGTGGGAGAGGAACGGAAAAGAAAAGAAAGAAAACAAAGAGGGAAAAAAGAATAAAAAAGGGAAGAAAGACAGCAAGCAAGTAGTGGGGGCTGGCCTCCTACTCCTGCAGAGCTCGCAGGAGCCAAGCCCACAGCCCTGTAGAAGGCAGAGATGGGTGGCCCCAGAAATCCTTACCTGCCAAACCCCATCAGCCCTCAGAGGCCCAAACCAGAACTGAGCAGTCGATCTAAACAGAAAACAAACAGAGAAAAATGAAAACACTC
>LZPO01000002.1:208348-229370 GCA_001675575.1 Neotoma lepida | reverse complement strand
GGGATTCCTAAAGTGCCCAAGGACTGCCCTGGGTGTGGCAGGGGTGAGAGGCAGGCAGCAGGCCTGGGAAGGAGCTTATGGAGTGTATGGTAGTGGGCTGGGATCCTTTCTTTATCCACTGGACTATGGAGCCAAAAACCACGCAGAAGTTCTGTTCACAGTGTAAATTTATTGTCGCTGATAGATGATACAGCGAAAACTAAATATTTGTCTTGCTCTTTGCAGTGACCAAGCCTCCTCCCTCTCCCACAGACTCACTGCCCACTCTGCACCCTCCAGCGGGCACTGAGTTGAGTTCTTTTACAGAAGATGACACTGAGGCTCTGGGAGCTAAGGTGGTGTGGGAAGAGGCTGGTCCTGAGTAGGCAGGAGCTGATTGGTAGACTCTCCAGATGTAACCTGGAGGAGAGGCTCAGACAAGAGCATGTAGTCAATTAATATTAGTTACTGAGATTACAGTGATACAGATTAAAAATGCAGGCTCTGGAGCCAGACTGCCTAGGTTCAACCCAGACCTGTACCACCTACTGTGTGGCCTTGATGTGGCTAATAATTTTCTCTGTGTCCCAGTTTCCTCATCTGTATAATGGGGATTCTGGTAATAAACATCTCATAGAGTTTGGCAAGATCATGTGTATTATTCTAACTAAAGCAGTTGGCAGAGCACCTGGCACATGACAAATCTCAAATATTAGCTCCTGGTGTCCTTCTCAGTATTGTGGTTACTTGCCAAACCTCTGCTGAGCGCTAAGAATCAATAAGCAAAAGCAGCTATGGCGCCTGCCCTGCTGACGCTTTGAGGAGCCAGGGGAGGTGACCATTAACCACAAAGGAATGCAGCAAAAGTAGAATTGCAGCCGTGAGAAGTGCAGCGTGCCTCAGGAGAGGTCCACAGTGCCATGAAAACTCACCGCTGAGAAACATGTCTCAACCAAGAAGATAAAGGAAGGAGTCAAATGCCAGAAAAATGCAAGGAGAGCATCTTAGACAGAGGGCACAGTACGTGCAAAGCCCTAGATGTAGCAAGGACCAGGGAACCTAACACAAAATGCGGATGGAGAGGCAACCGCAAGCTAAGAACAAAAAGGAAAAGGGGTAGTTTAAAGGATGGAGTTCTGTGACTAGAAAAAGGCTGTGAGCTAGGCCTGGTGGTACATGCCTATAATCCCAGCATGTGGGAGGCTGAGGCAAGATGATCACGAACTCAAGACCAGCCTGGGCTCTGCTATGAGTTCAAGGTCAGCAGAGGTAAATAATTGGAACCCTGTCTTAAAATAAAGGTTGAAAACAAGGCTAGAGATGTACGCAGTTCGGTGGCAAGGTGTTTGCCTAGCTAGCACACAGGGCCTGTTTTTTTTGTTTGTTTGTTGGTTTGTTTGTTTTGTTTTGTTTTAAAAGGCAGGGCTACCTCTAACATAGTTCTTAGACTCAGAAGAGGGAAAAAGGACAGCCACATCGGAGAAGGTGGGCAGCATCTAGGTGTCGGTCTTGACCTTGTTGTTGGCTGTCTTAGGCAAGTCTCTTCACAGTTTGGGCTTCATTTGGGAGTTTATTTAGGGCCATAGTGACCTTTGCTGGTCTGCTGGAGCTCAACCCCAGCCCCTGTTCTGTCTTCCTTTCCACTTACACTCCAACCCCACCATGACATGACATCCAGGTTCTGCTGGAAAGAAGGCTGGAGTCCAAGTTATCTCTTCCTGCTTCTCCTGAACCCATGCATGGATCATCTCTGAGGCTTCAGGCTATCACGGCATGAGAGTTATGCAGGCCTGGCCCAGAGAGGCACAGGAACCCCTGCAGAGGCTGCTGGTTGCACTGGAAAGCCCAGAACCACAGGCAGCTGGGAGAGGCTGCCCCCGCCAGGATGATGGAGTGGGTGTGACATAAATTTCTCAGGACAGGCAGCAAAAAAACATTTACAGCCCCTCCTTGCTGAGTCTGGTTCCAATCAGCCCCCCCCCCACACCCAGTCGACCAGCTCCCTACACCCGCCACACTGGACTAGTTCCTCCATAAGCCAAAGTTGTTGAATGCTTTTGTCTTTATTCTTTTCTCCCTACTGTTTAAGAAACATATACAAAGACACACACACACACACACACACACACACACACACACACACACACACACACANNCTCCCTCTACTCATTGGGCCTCTGCGTACCCTTATGAGTGTATACATAGATACTTCTCTACACACTCTATACACACATGTGACCCCAGGGTTTAGTGTACCCGCAATCACACACAGACTAACAGATACACTCACATGCCCCCCACACGCATCCTTGAGCCTAGTTCTGGGTGGGCTGAGGAACTAGTTGCCAGCTGTGGGCACCGTCCACTTGGATTATTCACCAAAGGACCCTGGAAGTGCCTTTTTCTTCAGGAACATCCTCAGACCACTTCTCCCCAGCTCCTCTTCTCAGCCCCTAGCTACCATGGCAACACAGGAAGACACAGGAATGCCTCCCCCAAGGCTGTATTAGGCGCTGGCCTGGCTCTGAGTAGACACTGAGGGAGGCTGAGGCTGACTGAGGGTGCTTCAAAGGGCAGCCTAGACAGGCACTGCCACCCATATCCCACACAGCCCAGTGACCCAGAGGCCTCAGGCAAGCCCTGCTTCAGGCTTGGTGTGGCCCTCTTTCCCAGGCTTCTCATATACCCCACCCTGTTCCTACCCTTAGCCTAGGCCACCAAATGCCTCGCTGGGCCACCCAAGAAGTATCTGTTTCTCTTGATAGGAGCTGAAGGAAGTTTTGCTTTCATGTCTTCCCTTGCCTACCTGAATCCTCAAGCATTTGCTCCACTTGGAGAAGCCAGAGAGGCCCTTTTGTTTATTGCAAATGCACATGTCCAGTTGTTTCACACCAGGCTCCAGCAGTCAGGCCCAGCTGCTTTCTACAGCTAGGGTGTCACATGCACAGGAAGTCTGGGTGTTGGTAGTGAAGGCACCGTTCCCCACAGCACAGCTTGGTAAGAGTTTTGGCATTTTTGTGCCTTTTGTCTCTTAGAATAATGAAAATGGTAGCTTTTAAAGAACCTTAAGAAAAGTTGCTTTCTGGATGGCAAGGTAACATCGTCTGTCCTAGGACCAGAAGTAGTATTATGCAGTGGAAACAGACCTGGGAAGGTGGCCTGGGCTGAAATTCACTGTCTATCACCTGTGCAAACTTCAGCACTTAAGCTGAATCTATTGCTGAGTTTCTTCTAAAAGTTCTGACATGCCCAGACCATGAGCCATAGTAAGTTAGCAGTGAACGGTTACTCTAGCTCTTTCTCACTAACTGCTTACCGAAAGCCGTAGCCCTCGGAAGAGATTCAAAGGAAGAAGGGAACCGTTGTGTTGCAGCCCTGAATTTCCCTTACTTCATTTTGTATCTTATTAGGTGGTTCCCATCAGAATTATTGGCATTGAGACTTGTTCTTCCTCTGGCTCCAGAGCTCCTGTTGGGACATTCTCCTACAGTGGGCAGATGATAAGGATGGTGGATGGGCAGGTGAGCATAAATGTTTTGGAAATGTGACAGACCAGAGGAAGAAGTGTTATCAAGGTCCCGCTGCTGCCCCTTCCTCAGGGAAGCCAAATAGACCTGCTGGGGCTCAGGGCCCATATACACATGCTGGCTCCAGAATAGCCTGCAGGACAACTTTACGAGGCAGAAAATCCAGCAACCAGCCCTGGAAGCAGCAGTAGAAAAGTAGTAGGGATGGCTTTGAGGGGAGGAAAGCCCAGCCCTCTTGACCAGGTAGCCTAGAGCCTTAGCACGATGTTCTCAAGTTCCTGGCCATGGAGCTTCAATGATGCGGATGCAGCTGAGCCTGGGGAAAGGCAGGATTCTGTAGAAGTTGAACTAGATGCTTGGAAGGGGAGTGGGCTCCATGCCTGAGAAGGTCTGTGTGCAGATGCTGTCTCACATCCTGATGGAAAGCTGAGGGACAGGTTAGAGCCTCCCCTAGAACAGAGTCTCTCAGACTGCAGTTGCCAAGAAAAGGACCTATGACATTTTCATCTTTCTGAACTAGTAGCTGTCTTGGCACATCAGGCCCCTGAATGGGAGTGGGCTTGTCATGATGTTTGCCAAACTGTTGGTGGGCATGCAAGCCCCAATGTTGCACAGCGAAGGGAAGGGACCTGGAGTGGGGGGAATCCCAGTGTCCTAACTGACTCACTCTCTTCCAAATACAAAACACTACTTGGGGAGCAGTCTCAGGATTGCCATGAGATTGATCCCAGGACTTCTCAGTTTGCAGAGAAAGATTCTACAGAGAAAGATTTTCCAGAAGAATGAAGAACCTGCCTAGATCTCACACACCCAGCTAGAGGATAATCTAGGACTAGACCCGAGACCTCTTCAGTGCGTCCCCACACTCCAGGTTGCTCTTGCTCCTTGAAGAGCTGGCAAGCACCATTGTCTCAAGTGGCATGTGATGCTAGTGTTCTGGCCTGTGGGACCTATCCTAGCACCCTCCATACCTTTTCCCTTCTGTGCTTATTGTGAGCTGCTTCTTCTTACAGGTCACTCTTTAGAACAAAATTTAGAAACAGCGAGCAGATATGGGGAGGGTGTGGCACGGACAGGGTTTGGGAGGAAAGGCTGGAGCAGCAGCCGTGAATTCCTACTTAAAGGCTGCTTGTTGTTGGGTGTGAGACCCACGGAGGTTAGTGGCTGATCACACAAGAGTGTAGGTGACCTGCACAGCAGGCAGTAAAGCAGCTGGAGGCTGTGCTAGGCTGGATCAGGAAAAGATCCAGTAGTAGTTTCTCCAGCTTTGGGCCAATGCCAGGGCTCAGCTCTCCCCAGTATATTGCCACTTGCGAGTTAGAATGAAAAAATAATAGCACAGTTGTCCTTCAGGACCTCCTGTGGGTACTAAAGCCTGGACATACTCCATCTTCTCATGTAGTAGTGTTTGCATATAAAACACGCATATACTTCAAACCATCTTGAGATTATACATAATATCCAACGTAGTGTAAATCCTAGTAAATAGTGATAAGACTGTATTATTTAGAGACTATTGTCAGGGACAATGTTTCTGCATGTTCAGTACAGATACAATTGTTTTTATAATTTATTTTTATTTTATTTGCATTGATGCTTTATTCCTGCATGTATGTCTATGTGAGGGTGTCAGATCTTGGAGTTACAGACAGTTGTTAGCTGCTATGTGGGTGCTGGGAATTGAACCCATGTCCTCTGGAAGAGCAGTCAGTGCTCTTAACTGCTGAGCCATCTTTCCAGCCCCACAGATACAATTTTTTTTCTGAATATTTTCAACCTGCCTGTGGATGGAATCTGTGGCTAGAGAGAACTGACTGAGTCTTGTGGTAAAGCCAGAACAGATTCCTTAGGACTGCGTTCTATCTCGTCCCTACTGCTATGTTCCTGAGCTCACTGATGAGCAAAGCCAACACACTGGCACCCTTGGCTACTGCAGGTGTGGACAGTGGAGGGGTGTGTCCAAAAAGGAGCACAAAGAGTGGGCCTTTCACAACTGTGGCAAGCCAGTAACTAAAAATGTTATTGCAGGGGCAGGGCAGGTCCTGCGTGGTGGGTGGGCTTTGGCTAGGCAAAGGAGGCTTGCATCTTCCTAGAAACCCAGAGAAGATCCTAAAGGCCGGGCCCTGAGGTACCACAGTCAAGTCAGTGCCGCAGAGCACTTTGATTGACAAATTGACTTAATTATTTATTCTATTTATTCTCTCTCTCCTTCGCTCCTCTCTTTTGTCCTTCCTTCCTTTCCTCTTCCTCCTCTCTCTCTTTCTTCCTCCCTTCCATCCTCCCTCTGCCTTTCTTGTTTTATTGACATGGGGAGGGGGCACTATATAGCCTACGTGGCTTAGAACTTGGGTGAGATCCTCCTGCCTCAGCTTCGTGTTTGCAGATTTGGGAATTATAGGTGTGTTCCACCACATCAGGCTTTGGTTTTCTTAAAAACGGAGTTGCTCTGTGTAGTTTTTGTTCTGTTTATAAAGGTTATAGATAAAGGAGAAAGCGGCAAACAGTAAGTACAGAGAAGGAAGCCGTGTCACCACTCTCCACTTCAGTCTGATGAAGTCCAAATATAACACGGCAGTTATCTTGTAGCACAGTTTTAAGGAGTAAATACATATATATGCACATGCATATGCACACACAAAATGATGAGAAAAGAAGTACCTCACTCTAAATGCTACACGGTGTTAGTATTTAATATTATAATCCATTGTAATCCAACCTCGAGTTAGAGGCTAGTTACTAGTTACTTTCCTTCTAGTTTTTCTATTTGGATATTTATAGTTTGTAAAAGTAATCAGACCACGCTGCATACATGACTTAATCTCCATATTTTAACATTACAGCATGAGCATTTTCCATGTCACTATACAGCCTTGACAAAGCTTCACAAGTTGTAGTTTATTGTATTTAATTCTTGTGTGAGACAAAGTGTTCCAGGTTGGCCTTGAACTTAGGATCCTCCTGCTTCAGCCTCTTGAGGTCTGTACTACCAAACCTGGCAAGGTGATTTTATGTACTTAGTTTACTGATGTTGAATTTTTACCATATGAATATCTTCACAGATATGTTAATCCAAATTTGTGCCTCTTGGCTATACTAAAGAGTTAACCCAGGGGTCAAGTGCTTTACTTTACATATTGAAGTACGTTCCCAGTTTTCTTTTTATTTTCTTCTTTCATTTTGAGACTGCCTTTCACTTCGTTGCCCAGGGTAACCTGGAACTCACTCAGTAGTGTAGGCAGGCCTTGAACTTGCAAACCTTACGCCACGGTCTCTGAGTAGCGGAGATTACAGGCATGCACCCTAGACCTGACTACACACAATTTTTTAGCGTAGAGTCCTGTAGAGGTAATTAATGGGTCAAAGTGTGTATCTGCTTTTAAAGGCTTTGGCATTTCCAGATTGCCAAGTTATACTTCCGCCAGCAGCATGTGAGGTTGCTTATGGCCTTGCAACCTGGGCTGTTATTTTTAATGTTTCCTAAATTGACACATAAATTTACATTCATTATATTCCACTTGGCTGTAGCTAGGAATGGGACTTTGGAATAGCAGCATGTAAGCTGTTGAGTGAGTTGAGCCCGCCAGGTTAGTGTAGAGTGCAGTGCAGATAAACGTACCTGCTGAAGGAGCAAGGAACAAAGGGCAAGGATGAGGTCATGTGGCCCATGTAAGAAACAGAGACCAAAAAAAAAAAAAGAGCCCTGGCTACGGGAATGAGGCCCAGGGGAATGTGATTGCCAATCCCTGTAGTTGTCCAAAAAGCCTCCCCCAAATATGTGTGGAGTCCCCCAGGCTGGCCAGCCAGGAATAATTCTGATGTAAATCAGGCTGTGGAAATGCAAATGCAGATAGCAGGCTGGCTGGATTGACATGGCTTCTGAACACTGGAGGCCTGGGTGGATGGCTCTCCGGGGAACCTGTCTGAAAAGGAATCCCAGGAGCTTGCGGAGAGAGGATGTGGCATCCATACTGCTGGAGAGCAGCTGGGCTAGCCAAGCCACAGAAGGCCACTGGGAAAGAATGTGGCACAGGAAAATTGGAAAGAACCACTGCTTGGACATCGTGGCTCCCCACTAGTGCAGGAACCACGAAGACCTCTGGGGACTGTGTGGGGGTGGGCTGAGGGCTCCACTTGGGGGTGCAAATTCCCAGTTTCAGCAGCCCAAAGGCTAAGAAGCTAGTCTGAGAGAGTTGTGAATGAGGGAGCATGAGTATGGTGCCCTCAAATGCAGATAAATGTCCTCCCACAGTTCTGTTACTGAGTACCAACTGTTTGCCAGGCTGCAAGGTGGGCAGTTATAGTTCTCATTTTACATGGGGAAACTGGAGCACAGATTAGGTAAATGATGTGTTCAGTGTTACTCATAACTGTTGCTAGAAGCTGACTCCAGAGCTCCTTTGTCTGGCTCCCTCTCACACATTTCCTTTGGAATACTCAGTGGCAAATTCCCCTCATTGGAGTATGGGGATTTTTTTTTTTGGCTTGAGGCCCCTGAAAGGATGTAGCCTAAAGGACAGTGAGTGATTGTTTATAAGAAAATCCAGCGGCGAGAAAATAGAAAAAACAAAGGTCTAGATAGCAACGAGAAGGACTCAGGAGAGATTCCCTTCAACTTTTCCTAACTTTGATGAACAGTCAAGGAAGAAGAGCATGCCCTTCCTTCAAATCCTCAGCAGTCGATCTACCCATACCCTTTTCTGTCTCCATGTCCTGTCACCTCCAAAGTCTTGTATTGTGCATGTTCATCAGAGGCAGGGTTGCCCGCCACCAGCAGGTTCTCAAATCCTGGGTTACCATTGAGGAGCAGAATAGTTGGGATCTATGTCAAGCTGGGAATGGTGTCAATGCTTATCTTCCACATCTTTCTCCAATTTCGGCCTGATGGGCTGACCACTGGACCTGATGGCCTTCCTCACCGGGCCAGAGTGGATTAGAGTAATGTCACAAAAAAAATTTTAGGCTGGGGTGCAGGGTACAGCAGAAAGAAAATGGATTTGAGTCCCACAGACAACACCCCACCGTGCTACTGGGACTCTTGTGATGCTGAGCACATGTGTTCACCCCCTGTGCCTTGTTTTATGGCTGTAAAATGGAGGACTAGACTTCTAACTGACTCACTGGGCAGATTGTTTGGTCAATAATGGGGCCAAGCCTGGTGCTAGACACTTGGGGAACATAGATGAACAGAAGACCTAGGTCCTGCCCTCAAGGGATTTCTGGTCCAGTAGTCCACGCAGGGCTGTTCTTGCATGGAACTACATACCTTGCACAAGCCAGGACCATGAGTAAGGTCTCAGCAGTGTGTGGCCTCTGCCTTTGTCTCACACATGTGCAGTGTTCACAATCTGTGGACCACTCTTCAAGCATCATATTATGCCATGCTCACAACAGCACAGGTGACACAATAATCTAGGTTCTTCATATTGTGGATGGGGAAATGGCCTCTTTCACAGTGACACAGATTGTGAGTGGCAGAGGCAACAGGCTCCAGGGCTCAGAGCTCATGGGGCCTCTTTCCACCTATGTCCTCTAGTACCACTGTTCCCTCTCAGTCCTACTATTTTCTCTTTAGATACAGCACTGACCATTTCAACCATAACCATGTCAAGGAGTCCCTGAGACTCCTGGCCAGAGATTCAACCACATGCCTAGCTGTATTTTTAAGAAATCATCTAATCTCACAAGACTTGCAGCATCTAATGCTTGGAGCAGGAACCAGTGCCCTCAAACAACCCTTTTCTGTGTTCTAATTCAATTCGTACAGCATCTAGAAACGTGGGATGAATGTCACACAGCGTTCTGGCTATATTCCTCTAAGTCCTTGGATGGTCAAAGTGTCAGAAGAGGAGTTACGTGTGTCCAAAGAGAATGTTCTAGGCATTTGGATAAGAGATGCTGTGTTATCATGAGCTTGTGGTATGAAGAAGAAGGCCATTGTTTAAGTACTGGGCTTGGGGTTGCCAGTCATCTGTTGATAAGTAAGCCATAGAGAGTCTAGTAAAGGCTCACGTGGTGGATAAGGGGGTACTTTTCCATCCTCCTGGCCCTGGGAGAGGAACTGCATCTGGACTTCCTCTTCTTGACCTAGATAAAAGTGTTTTCAGTGTGTGATAACAGAGAAGCAGTACAGGAGAGAAAGTAAAATGATAAGGACCATGCAGAGACATTTCCATAGGCCATCTAATTTATTCCTTGCATCCACTGAAGGGGGCAGGGATAGAGTTCATTCCTATTCTACAGATGAGGCCACTGAGGCTCAGGAATCTGAAGGAGCTAGCCCAGGGTCCCAAAGCAGGTACTCCACGGAGCGAGGATTGAAATCCAGGTCTCAGGGTTCTGTGAAGGCCTTGTTCCTTCCTCTACACCACAGCAGAGGTGTGAGGTAAGATGTCAGAATTGCTTGTAAGGCCACAGACAACAAACGGGGACAGCCAAGGTCAGGCTGGACCAGGTGCCTACCAGGTGCTTCCTCACAGTCAGCTCCTTAGCTGTCTGCATGCCTCTTCCTCTCACAGAGTAAGGTTCAGTGGAAACGCCTCCACACTTTCCAGACAAGTCAGGGGAGGCTGAGCACTTACATCTCTTGAGGCAAAAAAGGGCAGTGACCTCTGCTCTAAGAAAAGCCCCTCCTAGAGACAGGCTGTCCCATGGGTCCCCTCACAGGGCTCTTCGAGAGTCCTTGCCAAGCCTCTTCTGCTGGGGGTTTCCAGAGGTCTGGGGAAATTCCAAGGGGTGAGGATACAGTATTTCTCTCCCACATCACTCCAGCATCCCACACGGGTGCTGCTTGATCATATTCGGCTCCAGCCCCTCTTTGGAGCCGCGGTGTAGAAGCAGGTCTGTGCATGCACACAAACATACTCGGTAAGTGATGGGCTGATTTCACCAGCCGCTCGCAGGCGCTCATATCCTCTTGAGGTCCTGTATACAAGGAGTCACACCTCACGCTACCTTGAATGTGTGCAAGGGCCACAGTGACGCTGACAGCCGTGCAGGACAAGGGCAGGACTGCTGTTGCTGCCTATCATCTGATGTCCTTTACTCTGTGCTTTCTCCCCCTTCTTCTTCCTCCCAGGCACAATTCCTTTTCTGAAAAACCACCCTTCTCAGCCACCCTTTACTCCCCCCCCCCACCTCACCACTCCAGGTCCACAGGAAATAAAGCCCCAAACTGACCTGGATGGTATGTGTGCGACCAGAGACTCAGAGAGGCCAGGAGTAACTGTTGTACTTGGCAGATAGGTTCTAGAACAATGATGGAAGGAAGTGTTTTCGGAGCAGTAGGCCAAGAGAATGCTTTCAGTTGGGTGCCGTGGGCCCAGGCAAGAAGTTTATGTTAAGTAAAGTCTATTAGGAAAAGCTCATCTGGAGGCAGCACAGCTCCATGGCTGAAAGCAGACTACAGCCAGATTTCTGTACAGCATGGGACAGTTACCTAATCTGACTGTGCCTTGTTTTCCTTATCTGTAAAATGGGTGATAGTAATTTACCTCAGGGCATTTTTATTTGAGGAAGGAGTTTGCTGGTTATGTTGTTCCTCAACCTCCCAAACGCTGATATTATGAGAGTACACCATCATCCCCAGCTCGTCCCACTTATAACGAGTGATGACTTCCTCTTGCCACCTCCAGGGCCACCTTTAATGAAGCTGGTGCCCTTTGACCCCGTATAGTGTCTACTAGGAAGCAACTCCTTGCTGTTCCCTAAGCCAGTCCCCCAGCTGTGGTCCTAAATGAGTATGAAGTCTCTTGCCAAACCCCTGTCCCCTTCCCCTTCTCTGCCCACACACTGTTGCCCCAATGAGCCAGCAGCTTTGTATACAAACCACGCTGAAGTACATAGGGTGGGGTTGGGGGGTAGCTCTGAAAAGCAGAGTGTGTCTGTGGGGGAGAATGTCCTCGGGTACTTCCCATTGCTGTATTAAGGAGTGGCAAGTTTGGAGGTGAAATGTGATACAGACCAGTGCTCACCTTCTGTCACTGGCTGGAAGTGGCCTTTGCTTATGCCCTAGAATAACAACTGCATGAAGGCAGGTTTGGAAGTTTGTTTGGGTGTTGCTGTATTCCCAGTCCTTAGATCAGTGCTGGCCCTTAGTAGATCATTTAATCGACACAGATTAAATGAATGAATGAACACAAAGGAGCAAATTTGTCTAAGGTTTCCCCAAGCTTTAACTGTGAATCTCAATGATGCAAAGAGTAGAGTGTGTCCCTGGTAAGGAGCTTCCCATCCCAGGGGACAGGGCAGTGAGTGTGAAGACAGCCTAGGAGCAGGCACTGGGAGCTTGTGAGCCCTGGTGGCCCTAGGACCAGGGCAGAGGCTCACAGCTGCAGGCTAGAGGAACCTCGAGCTTGTCTGCACTTGCTCAGTGGGGCTGTGCTGGCTGCTAGCGGAGGTGGCCGCCCAAGGTCTTTTGGCCGGAACACAACTCCCACTCCCTCACCCGGCCCCGCCCATCAAGGAAGCTGCAGTGTTGGCTCAGAGAGAGGAGTCAGGCAGGGAATCCCAGCCCCTCCCAGCTCTAGACTGGGTCCAGAAGGGCCTGGCATGCTTCTAATATTGAGCAGCAAATTCAATCAGGCAGATGAGAATTCCTATTATTTTAATATATTTAGAAGAGAGTTTAAGGTGGATTTTGTTCCATGCTGTATATTTTTACAACATGAGGTCAGGCCACTTTGATAAATGCTGTAATGGAAGCAAGAGGGGGCCTTGGGAAAGGGTAAGAGAATGAGCAGAAAAAAATAGGGAGGGGGTGGTGGAGAGAGAGACAGGAACAGAGACAGAGAGACAGTCACAGGGATAGAGAGAGGCAGAGAGGGAAGGGGAAAGAGAGAGACCGCATGTGTATCTACAGCTTGTCTTTTGCACATATATCCATGACTCCATGTGTGCCTCTGTGTCTGTTTGTTGTTTGAGTAGACAAATTCATTTGGGGATAAATAGGATGATTTTCCCACCTGCAGGAAGCGAGGCGGCCAAAGGCTGATTGGGGCTGCTTTACTCTACTGCTCTCAGAGGCCCTGGGCGAGGACTCAGATTGCTCCTGAGGCCAGCCAGCAAGGCTTTGCTTAGAAATGGAGATGCAGGCTTGCTGCCAGAAAGGCAGGGCCAGTCCAAAGAGCCTGAAAGGCCTGTGCCTCAAGTAATCCTTGCCAGGAGAGGGGCCCTGGACCCCAGAGGCCATGCTGTCTCACTCATTGTGACACGAGGTTCTGTTCTCACCTGCCGCTGGGCACCCTGTCTCTGCAGTGGTGGGCAACACGGCTCCCAGTGCCAGAGAGCAAGGAGGCTGGAGCCCAGGCACTCACGTAGACTTTGCTAGCTGGCTGGGGAAAGTTCTCGGGCCTGGAGGCTGGGGGTGTGTGTAGGGGGATAAGATGACCTTCAGAGGACTTTGTAAGCCCAGAAATATTTGGCTAGAAGCTTAGGTAATGTATGGAATGGAGTTCCCAATTTCTGGAGAACTTTCCAAGATTCAGAGTCCCTGGGAAGAACCTAAATTGTTGATGCTGACGCTGAAAGCCCCTGGCTCAGCTTGTGCCTGACTAGTGACCAGGAGTGTCACTGAATTCAGGCTCTTGGAAGTCAGTGTGCTGCTCACCTGGCTATGGGCATATGCTCTGCTAAGGGGACAGGGTAGCATCTGGCTCCATTTCATTTCTCTTGAAGCAAAGCCTACCCAGGAGGTGTGAGGAGCTCAACAGTTCCCCTTCCTCTAGGGAGGAGCAGGCACGACAACCTGTCTACGGCCGGTGCTTCACTCTTGAGTCCTAGTTGGGTAGCCGGCTCATAAGAAGGGACAGGTCTGTCCCTATGATCTCTTTGGTCTAGCTTGGTGGCCTCCAATCCCTGCTCTGTTTTGGAGGAGGGCCAGAGAATGACCACATAAAGAATGAGTGAGCAAAGAGAAGAGAATGAGAGGAGGAGGCGGAGGACAAAGGCCACATTGTTATCTCTTCCAAAAAAATTCAGCCACGTCTTCAAAGCAGGATGCCTGGCCAGCCTTGTGGTTGCTTCTAACTAGGAGTATAACCTTGGGCTAGGGTTGACAGCTTGGAAATACAGTGTCAGGGTTAAAAGAGGCCCTTTCTTTGCTTGGCCAGAGTTTCTGTGGTTTGTTTCCTCCCTCTATTCCCTTACTGACCAAGTCCCCCCCCCCCAATCTTGCCTAAACACTGCCATTTTGCACATGATCCAATGCCAGGAAACAGCCAGCCTTAGCCTTAGCCTCTTAACCTCTAGACAGCTTTCTCTGAATTTACCATGTCTCAAGACAGGGACACATTCAACTTTACCAGTTTTCTTCTCTGTCAGCATGCTGCTGAGTGCCTTTTGGGTGCATTGGGACATTAGAGAGGGGGACTTAGGCAGAGACAGGAGAAAATGCAAGGGCAGTGACAAGTCACTGGAGTCAAATTGATGGCCAGATAGAAAGGATCTCATGAAGGTCTAGGTAGCATGACAGATTGGTTATGGGCTAAATCATAGAGCTTGGTTTAAGAGACAAGAATTCAGCCTGTGGGCAGGGGCCATTGGCAGTAGTGGAAACACCAGAAGGGTCTGGTATATTCTTCAACTTGAGCTGCTCTTGAGACCATTCAGAAGTTCTCTTTGCTCTCTGTCAGTGTGGCATGGATGGCAGGAATGGCATCCTACATATGAGGGCAATGAGGGGCCTATGAAGCATGGCATAGGCCCAGCCTTTGGGTTTCTGCATAAGAGCACTCCAGAGGCACTCTGGCTTCATATCCCAGCAGCCTGGGCCATTGTTTAATTTCTAGACTTTGAGCAGCCCATGTGTACACAAGAGGGCGAACAGAGGCCCTGACCCTGTGTGTGCCAGGGTCTTATCTACATGCTGACAGCGGAGAGAGTTTGGAGCCACTGACCCTTGCCCACGTTTCAGAGTCAATGATGAAGAGAACAGAATCCTTCACAGGTACCTAACCAACCTAAGTGTAAGCCTACCTCTTCTCAGACACCGCTTCATTGAAGGTGATTTCCCAAGTGTGGTGGGCTGGTCTGCGGCTGGATCTTCAAGCAGAAATCTGGACTTCAAAGCAGACTGTGTTTCCTGAAGACCTGGTCTCCCAAGGCTCCTCATGGCTGTCCCCAGAACTTAGGGCCTTGCTTCCCAGGGCTAATAGTCATCTTGCCTCCCCTCCCCCTCTACTGCCCTGTCCTCCTCTCGATTCTTCTCCAGCTCATGCCATTTCTAACTGCCATTCAATCTTCAGCCAGGCACCTTGCTGTCTCTCTTCCAGTTTTTCTACATGGGCCCCAACCACTTTTTTTCTTCCCATCAAGAATTTTTTCCTGGCCTTCCATCTCTCTCCAAGTTTAAGTTTGGTACCACCAATGATCACCAAAATCTAACCGGCCTGGCAACGACTACAGGTGCAGTCAGTCTTGTCCCCTACAAATTGGAGAAAGACAGACTTCTCTTCAAATGGTGAGAGACGAACCTCAAGATCTTTGTCTCTCTTGGCATGCCTTCTCTTCTGGAGGAAGAGCTTTGCACCAGAAAGCCCTGTCCCAGCTGTTGAAGGCGCTGCTACTGCTGTGCAGCTCTGAGCAGCTGCTATCCCTCTCTGGGCTTTGGCTTTCTGCTTTTTCAACAGTCCCATGCTGGGTTTGGACACACGCATTTGCTAGAGTCCTTTTAGCTCTGATGCAATCTTTATTTGTACATGGCTATGCTGGACATTGCCACTCAACATCCAATGACGCCTGTACACCTCTGTGACTTGGGTGAGCTTTGTCCCTGGGGATACTCCTTCCCACAGGCCTCCAGTCTGAAGCAGTCAGCTCCGTTCCTGCTTCCTGGCCCAGACTTCTCCTGTACATTCCTTCCCTGCCTTAGTCCCCAGGCAGCCCTCACTCCTTTTGTGAATCCCTCCCTCCATCTGGCCCCATCTCTCTTCTTCGGGCCTCCATCCCTGAAATTCTGGGCCCTGCTTGGGGATGAGTGTTTGTCTCCTCCTCCTTCCTGGTGTTTCACCAGCTGGGAATTCCTTTGGAAACAGCCTGGAAATCCTCCCGTCATTGGGAAGCGCCAGTCCCTACCCGAGCGGCCCAGCTGTGGAGCCGGGTCGATGGCAGGTGTGTGTTGGTGTCTGGCTTCGGAGATTTATAACCTGTGGTAAGAAGGAGGTGCTGCCTTTGGAAATGTTTTTTCTATCCTTGAACAAAGGGCCTATGACCAGGACCCCCAGGGGAGCAAACAAACAAGGAGGAAGCCACAGGCCGGCTTACCTTCCTTATAGCTGGCTCACTAGCTATAAGTGTGACACTAGCTTAAGACTACAGCCGTGACACTAGCTTACCTATTTTCACTCTGGCATATATTTACTTGTTTCTGTTGCAACAGGGGTTGAACCCAAAGCTATGCATTTACTAGATGGTGTGCTACATCCACAGTCCTCCTTTGTGTCTGCTTTTGAGGCAGGGTCTCATTTATAGTGCAGGCTAAGCTGGAATTCACTATGTAGTCTAGCTGGCCAGGAACCCAGGGCAATCTTCCTGCCTCAGCCTCTGGAGCACCTGGGATTGCAGTCCTGGGCTATCAGACCTGACTACCTTGCTCCCCCTTATCAGCAGCTGCCCTTGGGCCATCAGTTATCTCTGGAATGTCACCTCTTGCCCACACCACCGGTTCTTCTCTGGCCACTTCTCTGAACAGCCTGTCCCCTACAGTATGAGCATAGCAACCTTCCTCAAACGCAAATCAGATTATTCCTCTGCTCTGCTCAGCAGCCCTGAGTAGGGATCCCTGTGCCCATGGAGTTGAGTGCTACCAATGAATCTGCTGTTGAAGGCTTGCGCTTCTTTCCAGCATCCTCTCCTGTCATCTCAGTGCAGGGACACACTGCCTTGAGGTGTGTGAGCTCTCCTTGTCTCCAGAGCAAGAGATTTGCTGAATGCCCTCCAGGCACTACAGACTCCAGCCAGGTGTCCCTCTCCAGCCTCCTTGCATCAGAAATCGTGCCGCCATTGTCTTCTCGAGTTCTGCATTTTCTCTCGTATCTGCTGTCCATCTGGGGACCCAGTGCTGTCAGCCTGTCATCTCTGTGTCCTGTTATCTCCCTACCATCTTCATTGTCACCAGCCTAGAACAGAACAGACTGGTCTCCTGACTGCCAATTGTTTCTCCCATACCTCAGTGAGATCTGAACCTAGGCTCTGACCAGCTCTGCCTCTCCGTGCAGCTGATCACTACAGGACCCAGAGCCCGCCCAACCTTGCTTTCCAAGGCGGCCATTTGCTTGGTATGCTGGCCTCTGCCTTTTCAGAATCTGACACACAGTGTTCTCCCTGGTCATTGTTTACACTCCTGCCTTCACTGCAAGGCCTTGCCTCCTTTCTGCTTCTTCAAGCTCCTACAAGGCCCCCCACAAGAACTGCGTCCTCTGGAAAAATAGTTGGCACTTTCTGGCCAGGTTTGGCAATTGTGGTTGGAAGCACAGGCTTTGGAGTCAGGGTGCCTGGGTATAGAATCCCAGATTTTGCCATTTTTCTTTTTTTTCCCTACAGTACTGGAGATGGAATCCAGGGGTCTTACATATGCTAGGTAAATGCTCTGTGCCTGAGTACATTCTCAGCCCCCAAATCCCTGTCCTAACACTTGGTTCCTACAGTGGTTCTTATAACTTTTTTTTGAGTCTCAGTTTCCTTACCTGTAAAATGAAGATACTTACAGTAACTGCCTCTCATGACCTCTGTGATAATAAAATAATGAGTCTCTATGTGGTACTTAGGGTGGTACTTGTCATGAGAAGGTGTTGTAATAGTCTTATCAATGCTGACATTAGTGCTATGACCTCTTTTGTAGACGTCTTAGTCTGTTTGCTGCTACTGTAATAAATCACCAAAGACTGGATATTTTATAAAGTAAAGAGGTTTATTTTGATTCATTGTTGTAGCGTCTGGGAAGTCTAAGCGCATGGTACTGGTGAGGATCTCGTGCTGTTTCAAAAGTGGAAGAACAAGTGGGCCAAACAGTGAACAAAGGGAGCCACCTGCTTTGTTACTGCCCACTCTTGTAATTTCCTTGAGAATTCACTCTTACGCTGACGAGACACCATTAAGCTATTCATGATAACTGTCCTCATACCTCAAGCATTGCCCACTAGGTCCAGTCTCCCCAACACATGGGACCAACACATGGATTCTGGGGGGACCCACTCAGGCTACTGCAATGGGTCTGACAAATCCTACCGAGCCTGAACTGAGCCAGACCCCTTTTGTCACCCACACAGGCTTAACACCAAGGCTGCCTATCCTTAGACACTCAGATCCCCCCCCCCCAGATTTCTGAAGGAGGGAGGGGAGTTGAGAAATAGACAAAATGTTTTCCCCTCCTTCGGCTACACAAGGCCTAGAGAGCTGGCCAGCCCGCTGCCACCTTCTAGGCCCCTGTGCAGCTGGATTCTCCCCGAGCACAGGCGTGATAGAGACAGATTGGAGGGAAGTCAGCAGAATGAAGTCCCTGAGCCCCTGGGAAAGGCGAGCCCAGCTGAAGAGGCAGATGAAAGCAGTTCCGCGCGTGTGGCTTGGCTGAAGGACAGCACAGGGTGTGGTGAGGGACATAACTGGAAACGAGGATTCCAGCAGAGCAAACAAGCTGAAGAGGAGGTGGCCAGGGAGTCCTGTGGTGGGACACAGCGCTACTCAGGCAAGAGGGGCCTGGAGATCCCTGGATACCCTGGCCACTCTACAAGGCTCCCCTTTGTACTGGTTTGAAGAGAAGACTCCATGTGGCTTTCTAAGGCAGGCGAGTCTGTGTGGCCCTGTGGGGGTCAGGGTGCTTGTTACCCCGAGTTGTCTGAAGCTGAGCCAGGGTGGGAGCAGCTCAGGTCTAGGGGTGTGTGCAGCCCCTCCTGCAGGGAGGGAGTGCATCACCTACAAGTCCTTGACAAGGCTTGTAGGTTCAGAAGCCTCCCTTTCCTACGTCTTCCCCTTCCTTCCTCCCCCACTCCCAGCTTCAAACCATTGTTTTCAGACCATAGACCTCTGCCCTCTCCTCCTGGGTACTAGGGGGCAACTCAGGGGCATGAAGAGGCCGGGAGGAAATATTGAAAATGGCCTCTCCATCCTCCCCTCAGATCCGGCTTCGTCGTCCTTGGGCCAAGATAAATAAAGCAAGCAAGGGAGCGGCTTCACATACTCAGTGCAAATGGCTAAGAGGTGTGGGTGGCTAGGCAGCCCTCTTATGGGGGTGGGCTGAGTACAAGTCTACCCAAGGCCACCTTGGTCACTATACAACTCTTCTAGAGGAATGTGGGATGATATAGCGTGAGGAGCAAAGCCTTCTCTCTTCTTGGGGAGGGGAGATGGGGAATCCAGGAGGAAGGGGGAGGCTGGAGATGGGGAAGGCAGGTGACTCACCACTACAGACCCAGATCACTGACTTTCCATCTATAACCTGTCCAGGGCCCTGGGTCCGCATTCTGGGTCTGGAGGGTCTAGGTGTGGAGAGTACAGGTTCTAAGGCTCAGACGGAGGGTCCTCGGGTCACTTTGGCTGAGTATCTTAAACTCTAGCCCTGGAGGGTGGTCAGACTGTGCCTGCAAGGTCATAGCTTAGCAGAAAGAGGCCAAGTCTTGAAGGACACACATGTGAGTTCCAGTCCAGCTTTGGGACTACACTGTTTTCTCATCCTGTACAAACCCCTGGCTTCTCTCAGACTTAATTCCCATCCTAAGGGAGAGAGCTGACTATAGCTCACCAAAACAGCATGCAGAGCACTTACCTGCAGTGACGTGGGCTTCTTGCCCCGTGTTGTCCTGCATGAGAGTCCCTAGCAACTGTGGGAGACCAGATGCTTCCTTCATAGCATCCCAAGGATGAGCCCTTGGCTACTGGTACTTCCTGATGTACTCCAAAACACCTACTGACTGAGTCCTCTTCTAATGACTGTGGGGGATATCAAGGGCTTGCTACCTGGGCTCAGTGGAAGTAGCGCTCCCGTGCCCCGGCCCATGTGCTATCTTTTTGTCTGGCACAACGCCTGCCCAGGTCAGCTGCTCTGCTAGCTGCGTTTTGCAGCCTTGCCTATGAGGCCGCCCTTGAAATCCATATTGCTACAATAATTCTTTTGCCTTCTGTACTATTCTACATGTCCACCTCATTCAATGCCGAGGCTCCACTCCTGGGTCTGTTTTGTCACTTGCTTCTTTTAAGAGGTCACCAGAGCAAGGGATGGCCTGCAAAGGATTGTATCACAGTGGCAAGGGTCAAGGAAAGGAACCCAAGGGTGCAGTGGATGAAGATCAGGAGAACTGAGGTCTAGTTCCAACTCTTCAACTTATTTCTCAAGTTGTCTGACCAGCTACTACCTCCTTGAGCCTCTGTTTTCCCATCTGTGAAATAAAACGCAAGTCTCAATTCTTGCATCCCAGGGCCATTGGGAAGTTCATAATGTTAACGGCAATAGGATCCTAGAAAGAATATTTTGGCTTGAGGACTTGGAATTTAACCTTTCTGCTTGGTTCCTTTCCATGGCAGCCGAGGACACATGGAACATGCAGAAACCCCAATCCCAATTGCTGTCACTCAGCTGTTTCCCTTTGGTTTGCTGCCAAGATCACCAGTTCCTTACAGTTCAATGCTTCACCTCAACTCTCAGGGAAGAGAAGTACTCCACTGGTTCGGAATCTTCACTTTGGAAATCCTTTGTGTCTACCCCAAATCCTTCCTGCTGTGGTTCCTACTCAGGTCTCTACATCTCCAACACCTCATAGCCCGCCTTTTCTTTCCTCTATCCATCCCTACTGACCAGTCCTCAGAAGAGAGAGAAGGTGAGAGGGCAAAGGGTGGCTTTAGGCTTGACCAGATGCGACACATCATGGGTAAGGTCTCAGTTCTAGAAGCCCCTTGCTACCACACCCTCAGTCTCACCCTCATTCATCAGGCCCCACTGCACCAGCTGGAATACTTGTGGTCTCTCACTGTGCGTTGGAACTAGGGCGCCAGCCGTGACTTTAATCTCCCCTGGCAGCTTCGTGGCACCGATAAGCCCCAAGTTTATGGCAGAGGAAAAATGAAACCCACATTATTACCCCACCAGGGTCCAGCTCCCACCCCACAGAGCCAGGGATGCCCAGCAGCAGGCAGTGGGAGCCCCCAGCTGCCCCTTGGGACACAGAGGTGGCCGGTGGCATGACGCTGGGCCACAGCACAGTGCTGCGATGGGGGCAGCTCCCTGGTGAGTTTGAGGTTAAAGGGGACTCCTTCTCCAGGAATCTGCAGTCAAATTGCTGAACTGTTCACAGTGACCTGGAGATGATGTTTGGGAATCTGATTTGTGATAACATAATGTTCCTTTTAAGTAATGCTGGCTGGAGAGGGAAGGAGGAAAAAAAACGACCCAAGCAAAACAACCTTATTGAGGTTTAAAAGGGGACGCTGTCGTGGCTGCCTCCTTAATCTCCCAAATCATTTTCCTCTCTCCCCCTCCTCCTCCTGCCCCAGACCTGCTTTTGTTTATAACAATCTCTTGGAAAGAAGATTGA
>LZPO01000002.1:186115-199320 GCA_001675575.1 Neotoma lepida | reverse complement strand
TACATATACATATATACGTATATATACACACACATACACACACACACATATATATGTATATAGCAAAACTCCGTATAGAAAGAAATAGATAATTGGTGTGGACATATATCTATATTTAAAAAAAAACCTTTAATTCATCCCAAACATTTACTAATGATATGGGATGTTTTGCAATCTTTTCTCTAAGACAGAAACAGGATAAACTTCTTAACTCATTTGGAGAGGCCAGCATTCCATTAATACCAAAAGAGAACATTGAAAATGTAATGAGAAAGGAAATGGTAACATGTCTTAGGACACCATGGAAAAATCCTTGGCATATTGATATTGAATATCAGCAAATTCAATCAGTAATGTTTAAAAGGAATTGCCCATCACGAGCAACTGGGATTTATTTCAAGTATATATTGCTGGTTCCCAATTTTGAATCACATAAAATACCACAGCAAGAAGCTCGGTGCAGCAACACACACCTGTAATCCCAGCATTTAGGACACTGGAGCAGGAACATCAAGAGTTTGAGGCCAGCCTGGGTCACATAATGAGACCCTGCTTCAGACAAAAATTAAAGAAAAACTGGATGATTATATCAACTGATGCAAGAAAGTGTTTGACAAAATCTAGCGTTCATTCATAATAAAATCTTTCCACAAGGGGCTGAAAAGATGGCAAAGTGAAGGGGCTGAAAAGATGGCTCAGTTGGCAAAGTGCTTGCTGCACAAGCATGAATATCCAAGTTCCATCCTAGCACCCATGTGAAAACCGGCCACAGTGGTTTATGCCTGTGACCCAGGTGCTGGGAGCTAGAGACAGGAGGATCCCTTGGGCTCACTGGCCATCCAGTCTAGATGAGTCAGTGAGCTCCAGGTTCCAAGACAGACACCATCTCAAAAATAAGGTGGAAAATGATTGAAGACCCCTGACCTCCACATGCATGTGCACACACATGAACATGTACACAGATACACTCCCCACACACCTTTACTAAATCAGGAATAGAGACGTACTTTCTCAGCTGAATAGAGAACATGTACTTATTTTGCTAAATTTGATATAGCTCACATCATATGTAAGAATGAGAAACTGGATTTTTTTCCCTCTTAGATTGGGAAGAACTAAAAATGTCCCCTCTCAACACTCTTATTTAACACTGTACTACAAGTGTTTGCTAGTGTTGTCACACTATGAAAGGGAAATAAGAAGTTCAGATGTTGAGAACAAAGAAATACCACTGCCTAAATTCACAGACGACAATATTTTTGTGCAAAAATTATCCAAGAATTGACCAAAAACCCTCTTGAAACTAGCAACAATAGCAAGGCTGCAGGATACAGTGCTATTGTGCAAATGTTAATTCTTTTCCCAGATAGCAGAAATAAACAATTAGAATTGGAAATATGGTTTCAGTAATATCAAAATGAGATAGGTATGTTTAACAAAATATGCAACTATCTACCTGAGAGGAAAACCATGAAACTGAATACATCAAAGACCTAAATGACCCAAACGTTCTGTGTTCATTAATCAGATGACTCAATATTACTAAGATGTTAATGCTTCCCAACTTAGCCTACAGATTTAAGGCAATCATTTTTGTTGTGTAGGGATCCAACCTGTCCATGCCAGACAAGCACTCTACTACTGAACTACATTCCAAGGTCTTAAATCCCTAGCCCCAAGACTTTATCAAAACCCAAGCAAGCTATTTTACATAGTCAAGTTTATTTTAAAAGTTATATAGAAAGGCAAAACTCTAAAGTGGCCAATGTGCTACTAAAGGACAAACTCAAAGGGCTCACATGGAATAGGAAGCCAATAGCAGCCAAGGCAATCTAGTACATATGTGAATAAATACAGAAGTCAATAGACACACAAAAGGAGACCAGAAGTAGACCCATGTAAATGTAGTCAATTGATCTTTAATTAAGGAGAAAAGGTAATTCAATGGTTAAAAAATGGTGCTAGAACAATTGGATGCCCATAATCAAAAGAAACAAACAAAAACTCCCAAGTCAAACAAAACCCTAAAACCTAAACACAGACCTTATAGTTTTCCAAAACATAATTCAAAATGGATCATAAACTTAAATAAAAGACAAAAACTATAAAATGTCTAGAAGAAAACTCAAGAGAAAATCATGTTAGCTTTGGGCTAATGGTGGATTTTAAAATATACCAAAGTACAATACATGACAGAAAAGCTTGATGCTCTACTTCTCATCCTCCTGCCTCCACCTCCTGAGTACTGGGATTACAGTTGTGTACCACAATGCTCAGTTAATTCACCTCTTCCTAATTTCACAGACCAGAAAGTAACAACAGATTAACTTACTAAAAGAGTAAGTGGCTAAAAATATATATATATAGCATATCCATACAATATAAACCAAGTATATGCATGCTATATGTAAAAAAAGTATACATCATGTGTCTGTACAGTGGAAAGTTTTTCAGTGTTAAAAGAAATGAGCTATCAAGTCACAGGGAGATATGAGCAAACCTTAAATACATCCTACCGGATGAAAGAAGTCAGTCTGAAAAGGATACTCACTGATACTGCATAATTCCAATTTTATGACATTCTTGAGAAAGCGAAGCTCTCACACAGTAGAAAGGTCCCAAGAGGAGCAGGGCAAGATGAGGAGGGAAAGTATGGAGGAGTCTTAGGGTGAGAAAACTATCCTGTATAATGCCACAATTGCAGATGCATTACATGGCATTAAAAACCACAGAACTTTACAATGTAAGGTGGGAACTTAATGTGTACAAACATTTAAAAATACTTAGGAGAGCAGGTGTCCCAGAATGGAATGCACCGTGTGACATACACAGTCTCATGTACAGCTAGTGTATGAAACAATCTTACCAAAGGGGGAAGGGCAAGAATGTACTGACTTAAGCATCCCTGGAACTCTCATAAACATTGCACTATAGTTGTTCCCTATTGGGCTTTAGGTTAATAATTCTGATACCACTATACATACATACATACATACATACATACATTATATATATACATATATACAGAAATTGAAATTAAGTGAACAGATATTGGATAGTGGGAACCTTGTATCCCACTGTTGGAGTGAGAGTTTATAGATAAGCATGAGAAGTGGATTAGTCACTTTTGAATTACTGTGACCAAATTACTTGACACAAACATGGTATCCGAGAAATTTTAGTTCACCATGGCAGGGAAGGCTTGGCAGTGGGAGCAGCTTAATCCATGGTGCAGGGCGTGTGTTGTGGAGGCTTTTCAGATAGAAGCAGACCAGGAAACAGTTAGAATGAAGCCCACGGTAGGTATAACTTTCAAAAAAATGCCCCTAGTAGCCTGCTTCTACCAGCCACATTCCATCTCATATAGAGGCTCCACAACATTCAAAATAACACCACAAACTGGGGACAGAACATTTGAAACATAAGCCTGTGGGGGACATTTCAGATCCAAATCGTGACAGGGAGCTGATTAGAATCATCCAAATGGTGACAGATTATAGTTGAAGGTATCAGTATAAATTCACATTCAGCTTAATATATAGATGTGGATGGTTACATATAGCCATATTTATAGATGTGTGTATGTGCATAGTTGGTATGCAGATATTGTTTTCTTTGTCAGCTGGAAAACTAGGAGCAATGGCACCCTAACAGCAACGTGCACACCCCATACTCAGATCTTGGTTTTTAACCCCATACTCCAATAAAAGAAACTAGGACTCCTTGAAGAGATGGTTGATTTTAGAACTGGACTGTGAAATAGACAAAGTAGGCTTATAATGGTTTGTTATATCATAAAGTAAATGAGTATTTAAAATTAAATCACAAAAGCAAAACAAACTAACCAACCAACTGTTGAGAAAAATCAGAGGACCACAGAAGCTCATTAAAGAGGTCCCAATGGCTAGAGCTAGAGATCTGAGAAACAATAAAGATGTAGGAAATATACAGGAGTCCATCTGCTATAAAGAGATAACTCAATCAGTTTATAAATGGAGAAGATACGAGGCTCCCGTGCACAAGAATTCCCAAACCTATATGGAGATTTTCCTCCTGCAATGTGGTGGGGTGTTGTTCCACAATCTTTTAAGTGTGACTGCTCATAGTAATTCTTCCCCAGAAAGCATACTTTGGAGGAGCAGGATATGACTTTATATTGGAAACACGTGACAAATGCTACCTCTGCTAGGCTACCAGAGTAACATCAGCAGCAATAGCAAATCGCGTTGCTTATCCTCCCTTCTATGGCATGACAGAGATGCCACTCATCTCTGTGGGCTTTCTCCCCACCTATAACCTTAGTCCAGTCATTAGAAAAACATCAGACAAATCCCAGTTGAGGCACATCCTACGAAATACCTGAGCGTTGCTCCTTCAGACTGTCAAGATCATCAAAAAACAGTGCAAGTCTGAGAAACTGCCACAGCCAAGAGAAGCATATGGAGACATGACAACTAAATGCAACGTGATATCCTGGAAGGAAGCCCAGAACACATAAAAGGACATAAGGGGCGAAACTAAGAGATACGAATAAGTGATGGTCTTTAATTAATAATAATATTGGTTCCCTCATTGTAGCAAAGGCAACACAGTAATGTGAATTGTTCATAATAAGAAAATGAAGTTTGAAGAATATGAGAACTCTGTATTATCTTCAGAATTTTTTGATAAATGCAAAACTATTACAAAATGAAGTTTCTTTTGAAAGACATCAATAGAAAGCAGCAACGAACAATGAGAAAATAAAATAGATAAATGGTTTCCTTTCACAAACAAAGCAGAAATGGAAGATTCCTAAAGAAAAAAAAAATCAAGCAAGTTGTGTGCCAGACATATAAAGAGAAGCTATAAAATTTTACTGAGAAACACTTAAAGAGATCTAAATAAATGGAGATACGTGAGTGTTCCTGGATGGGAAAACTCAATATAGTAAAGGTATCAGTTTTTTCAGGGCTAATCCATAAACTTAATTCAATCACAGTCAAATTCCCAGTAGGAGTTTGCACAGAACTTGACAAATTGATTAGAAAATTCACGTGTAGAGAAAATGCAGGAGAATAGCTGAGACAACTTCGAAAGCAGAGAACAATGGGAAGGGAGACTCGCCTTACCACACATCAAAATATTTTACACATTTCCAGGAAGGAAAGCCGGGTGCTAGAGCGCTATTCAGAGGAGGTAACAATGGGCAGGGCATATATTCAGGCCAATCAGCATGGACAAGGGCCCTAAAGAGCCAATTTGGCCGGAGGCAGGATTACTGGCCTAATCATCAGACCTAGCACAGGGAGAGAGGTGGAGAACAATGGAAACACATCCATGTGTATGTGGTAATCTGTTATTTAATGAAGGCGGCTTTTCAGATCAGTGGAGGGAAGAATGGGCTATTCAATAAACGGTATTGAGGCAATTGGCTACCCATTTGGGAAAAAATTTAGGTCCTTTCTTCACACCATTTAAAAATGAAATAACATACAAGTTGAAAGCAAAGATGTAAAATACAAAACATAACACTATAATAAGAAAATATTGAAAAGTATAGTTATCCTGCTGATGTAGGACAAATCTTTTAAAGACACCACAGAAAGCAAAATCTCTCAATGAAAAGACTGGTACATTTGATGGCATCAAAATTCTGAAATGTCTCTATGACAATAGGCACCGTAAACAAAGTTAAAAACCCAAGTGACAGATTGGGAGAAATGATTGGCAGCTTTTCTATGCAGTGGTCTTCTTTCTGTTTCTCTGACACCCTCTTTTTTTTCTGTTACACATGCACAGTCCCTATTCTAGTGTCTCAAGCACTGCATCTCTCCCCAAGTCGTTATGAGGTGTGACTGACTTGAATTTCACATCCTCAGAGAGGCCTTTCCAAACTGACCAAGCTGAAGTCACCACTGCCCACCTGTCACCCCTTCTTCCTTAGAGTACTGGCTGCTGGAAAAGTGAGTTTGTCTTTCTTCTCTGCTGGTTGTCTCAGCACCCATTAGAATGCACACAGCGAGAGTAAGGGCTCGGTTGGTGCTTCCTACCACATCCCTAGCCAGTGGCACAGTATATGGCATGCAGTAAGTTCTCAATCAACACTGGTGAGTGAATTAATGAATGCATCTATACTTTATAATTGATGCTATTCTGTTTTTTTGTTCTTCTTTTATAGACAGAATCTCACTCTGTAGCCTAGGCTGGCCTTGCATTTGGGATCCTCTTGCTTCTACCTCCTGAGTGTTGTGATAACATGACCAGCACTTCTCCAACTCCTGAGAGTTTGCACGCATCTGTTTTGGAACCTATTAGTATGTCTTTGAGAAATCTATTGAAAGTGCACCCAAATGTGCCTTGTTATTTGACATCTTCACCCCATGTGGTAGCCATTTGTTGTGCCTTCTCAATTTTTAAAAGATGATTTTTTTACTATTTTTATTATTTTTTGAGATTATAATATAATTACCTCACTTCCCCCTTCCCGTTTCTCCTCCAAACCCTCCCATGTACCCCTCTTTGCTCTTGTTCACATCCATGGCCTCTTTTTAAATCAATTTTTATTACACGCATATATGTTTTTGTATATACATATATATTCCTAAATACAACCTGCTCAGTCTGTATAATGTTACTTGTACGTATGTTTTCAGAGCTTGTATTAGATAATCAATTGGTGTGCTCTTCCATGGAGAAGACTATTTCTTCTGCTCTCAGCATTCCTTTGCTGCCTGTACTGCTGTGTTGGGTTGAGGCCTTGTGGGCTTTCCTTGTTCATGTTAACATGTCTATTTTTGATGTCCTTGTTCAGCTATGGTTTAGGCAGTCATGTTGGTGAGAATTTATGAGTGTAGCTTCCGACATAACTAGGATACACAGTCTCACAGCAAACTCCTGGATCTGCTGACTCTTACAATCTTTGCTCACCTCCTCTTTCCACAATGTTCCTTAAGCCTTAGGTGCAGGAGTTGTTTGGTTGTAAATGTATCCACTGGAACTGGGCTCCACAATTCTGCATTTTGACTGGTTGTAGATTTCTGTAATGGGCACTGTTGGTTGCTAAGAGAAGTTTCCTTCATAAGGAATGAGGACTACACTTATCTCTGGGTATAAGGACAAATATTTAGAATGTAGTTAGTGAAACAGTGGTTGTAGATTATCCTCCAATATCCATGACTACACTAGCCATGGGTAGTTAGCTAGGATTCCAGTACAGGCAAGATTTCTCTCTTGTTGAATGGGTTTGCAGTCCAACTAGGGAACTGTTGGTTGGCACCAAAGTATGTGTGCCACTATTACATCCTCAGGGTTATCATGCCCTGTGGGTCATTGTTGTGCTTCATAAGCATAATAGCTGGGTAGGACTGTTGGTTGCTTCCCTCTGGATTCTTGTGTGGTGCCTTATGGTACCATGAAAACTAATCCACAGGGAGAAGGCCTTCAAGCTAGTTTCAACTCAGGGGCCTCTGGGTCCCGCATATGAAGTGCATGGTGTCTTCAGCAATAGGGACTTTCCTTCTGCCTCTGAAGTATACACTCTAATTTGAGAGATTAGTGTCCTTTCCACCTGAAGGAACTAGTTCATTAATGCTTCCTATTCTCTCCCAGATGTCTCCTTTTTTTTGTAGTACTCCTTTAAGTTACATATTGGGGCTCTTGGTGCATTCTTTCAGTTTTCTGTATTTTTTCATTTTTTTTGTCTGTTCATCTACTTTGCTGCCAACTTTATCTTCCTTTTCAAAACTCTAGCTTCTTGACGAATTAGTTAAGTTAATTTTGCATTTATGCTACCACATCACCAATTCATTAACTCCATTTCCCCCCTTGATTGCTTTCTGCTTCTAGTTTGTGGACTCTGATAGATTCTGGACTTGTAGAAACATTTGCTATTCTGTCTCCTGGCTTGCCTGTGCAACGGAATATTTACTGCGCTCTGGACACTATATTTGGATGTGTCTCTTGTTTTGGATGAGAAAATGAGAGTTGAAGCGACACATTCCATTTCTGAGCAGAAGCATTGAATGGCATTTGCTATTCTGCCACCTTGCTTCCTTCCTTTATGAGTCCAGTGATGTCCCAGACAGAAAGCTGCTCCTTCAGCCGGAGTCCTGGTGACAATGTAGAGTAGCACTGTAGTGGCCACACAGAGAGCATGTGGCATGAGTACAACAAGGTCACCTTTGTTACTGAAGTCACCAGAGTATGACTGTTGGCTTAGCTTTCTTCTAATTCCTACCCTTCTGTGTCTGTTTCTTCTGAATTGGCTTTTCTGTTTGTTTTGCCTTTGTATTCTACCTTAAAGACTGCCCTCAAGTGTCTGGTGGTCCTTGGTTGGCCACTCATTTTTAAGGGTGGGGAACTGACAAGAGATTCTAGCAGTTTTCAACTGTCAGTGAGGTTTCTGGCTTTTAAGGGGGCAGTCAAATACGACTCTAGGAAGGTGGGGGAGACTCATTGGTGCTTGCCTCCTGTGGCTGAGTTGAGGAAAAGAGCGTAGGCCTTTCTGTTCAGTGTATAGATGACTCTACTTCAGAGATTCTGAAAGCAGGCCTCATGCCTCTGTGTCCAGTCTCCTGGGAAGAAAATTTCCCATGCTCTGGCAAGGTACAAGAAGACATGTGGAAGGCCAATTTTGTGTCGTGGAGACTTTGAATCATGCCTTGTATTTTAAGCATTAGTCCACCATCATCTTCAGACATGTCTTGTATGCCCCTTCTGTGAGGTCTACTTCTGTGACTCCTGCCATGCCAGCTCTAGTTCTCATGTGTCTACTCTTCATCGCCTACCATTTTGTTGTAGTTGACTCTTATCTTACATGTAGTCCTTTGACAACACATTCAAATCCCTTTGCTGGAATGTTAGTGGGACTTGCAGCTGGCAGGCTGTACTAGGGGTGCCTGCTTAATCTGCCACATTTGAACTTGAATTCATGAGATGTTAGCTGAAACATTACTATCTTGTTGGCAATATGCTTGATAAGTCTTTATAAGCCCTTTCCCAGGCCTCAGCAGTAATGATTCAGGATGTATGCAAAGAAAATAGGGCATCCATGGTCAGAATCAGCCAATCTCCCATCTCTCTAGCTAAAGGGAAAGGGAGGCTCCCATGCTGACTGCGGTCATGAGGTGGGTGTATTTTGCATGGAGCTGGAATCTTGCTAAGAAAGATGTTAGAGACATTTCAGGGTTAAGAGGGCATTTGCACTGAATGAAGCAAGTGTTTTCAAGAACTGAAGGACTTGTGGATGGCTCTAGGGGAAAGCAGAGGAATTGGAACAAAGACATTGAGAAGATGGGTTGCTGAGTTACTAAGTAAGAAGGAAGCTTGTAGGAGGCAACAGGATTGTACCAGGAAGAGAGGTGATGTAGAAGGAATTAAGATGGGCCCAATCCTTGGATTCTATCTGTCTCTCACTGAGGAACACTAGCTCTATCCATTTCCTTGGACTTGCTTCCCTTCTAAGAGGGGAGGAATTCTGCCCAAGTGGGATCTCTTTTCTTATGACCAATGGGAAGAACAGTTACACCCAAATTCCATCAGCCAGGCTGTGAAAAGGACTGGCCTGCGCCTGCGCATATGTTCTGGGGCAGGAACTGTTCCTCTGGGCTTGGCTGAAAGAGCAAATCACTTGTGTCCACCCATCCCCGCCCTCCTCCTCCTCCTACAATTGGGTTGAATTCCTTACTTCCCGTCTCTACTTCCACTGCATTCATTCTTTTGCTGAGCCTCAATCTCGCAGCCACTGTTTTGAGCCCTGGAGGGATATAATAGTGAATATCACACACAAAGGTCTTACAAGCTAAGAAGGGTAGCTCCATGGCAGAACACACTGGATGCCACATTCTCACTAAAGTGGAATGCTGGTCACAGATCATTCTGGATTTGGTGCAAAATCTGAACCCAGAATGGCAGAGCAGAAAGGACAGTTCTCTTAACTTCCACTGCCACTTAGGTCTGAGACATGTCACCTGGATTACTGTCGTAGCTTCTAAACTGGTTCCTTGCCTCCCCCTTTTAATTACTTCTACATTGGCTTATTTGTATGACAGCAGCCAAAGTGATTCTGCTAGAATCTAGGTAAGTGACTTCACATTTCTTCTGAAAACTCTGTCCTGCCTCCTTGTTTCACTCAGGACAGGAGCCAAAGACTCACTGTGGCTTGCCTGCCCAGCCCCGCTCTAGGGTTCATTCCTCTCCAAATTCATCTTCTGTGTCCCTGTTGTAGCCCACGTGGCCTCTTTTCTATACTTCAACCCATTCAGCAGCCTTGTCACCTCAGGGACTCTGAGCTGGCTTGGAATGCTCACCCTCTGGTTTTCCACATGCCTGGCTTCCCTCAGCCACCTCAGCTGTTGATTTCAATCTCCTGTTTCCAGTGACAGACACACTATGATGATTAGTCTTGCCAACTTGATTGGATGGAGAAGTTCCTAGGAGAGTAATAAAGCAGAGATCTGACTGTGTCTGTGAGGATATGTCTCTAGAGGACTAACTAAAGGGAGAAGAGCAACCCTGAGTGTAGATGGAGGTGGCATCTTCCTGGCTGCCATGATGTGAACTATTTTCCCCCATCATTCTCTTGCTTAGGATGGATTGAAACTGGGAGCAAAAGAAACCCTTCCTAATTTAAGCTGTTTATGTTAGGTCTTAGGCCACAGCGATGCAAAAGTCCGCCTAATACACGCACTTCATCCTGCTCTCCAAGCCCCACAGTCAATCTTCACCCTGTTGCACCGTTCTCTGTGCTGTATCTTACCTCTGTGAGAACAAGACATTTTGTCGGTTTTGCTGAGTTGTGTCCTCATCACTTGGGCTGGGTACATCGCAATTGCTTAGTAAATCACTTTTGAATGAACGAGTAAATGACTGTGCAAGGTCACCTTGACTGGTGCTTTTGAAGCCTTGTTATAGGAGAGATAGTGACTCCGCTAATGCCTCCACCCCCGGCCCCCACCGCATCCCTACTTCTTGGCATGAAGCAGCAGCGAGGAGTCTGAAATGCTGGGCCAGCTCCTCAGCAAGTTGAGAGATCACTCCTGCCTAGAGGCCTAATACCTATGACCCCTTTCCAGATACAGGTTCTAAACCTTCAAGATCTTGCTTTCAAAAGAAAAGTAGTTTTGTTACTTGTTCCCTTCTAATTATACAAGCAGTAAACGCTCAAAATTTGTTTCCAGGGAAGACATTTTAGGTGTTCCATAAACAGAAATAAGTTCCCCTTCCCCAATTTTGAGCCTCCAACGCTTTCTCGATCCAGCTCTGACTACCTCTTTACTGTCCCAGGAATCTCCTTCTGTGTCCGGGCTTTAGAGTGACATGGTTGTTTTTGGTGGCAGCAGTGCACAGACATACTGTAATTTGTTTAGCCAAGCCCCTAGTTTTTTCTTTTTGCTATAATAATCAGGCAGTGAACATCCTGATATGTACATCTCTGCCCTCTTGACCTATTCTTTCCGCAAGATGAATTCCCAGAAGTGCAATTGAAGGGTCACACAGCTCCTCTTTTGAAGACTCCAGATACTATTGTCCACATGTGGGAGGGTGCCAATTCTAAGGGGTTGGAGTGACCCTGTGAACTGTGCTTTCGTCCCTCAGCTCTCTTGCCTCTCTCACACTCCTCCCTCTAGAATGCCCTAGGAAGGACAGTAGCAAAGTACTCAAGTCAACTTTCTCAGCAATCAGTGGTCGTGTGCCAAGAGCCGTTTTTGATTCCTTATGCATATGAACTGATTTACCTTACATAGCAATCTTTCATCTGTGTGGCTGGGATGGAACTCAGCCATGCACATGATAGGCAAGGACTTGACCAATGAGCTACACCCCCATTTTGTCTCCCTTTTAAATTGTGAGGCAGTCTCACTACAAAGCCTTGAACTTGATCCTTCTGCCTTAGCTGCCTGAGTATCACCACACTCAGCAGTGTTCAATTATAATACGTTTGTTAGTTCCATTATACAGGTGAGAAAAACTGGGACCAAGAGGTGAAATAACTTGCCCAAAGTTGTGCACCTGGCAGAGAATAGGCAGTAGATTCAAGACCAAGGAGACGCAGACCAGAGCTTAGCAGAACCACTCCCACTGCAATACTGCGTCCAGACCCAGGTCTTTGGAGCATGGTGCACCAGGGTGCACTGCCTCTCTGAAACTGCGTGGTGTTAGGCCAATCTCTTTGCATCTATTTCCTCAATGTCAGTCAAGCCTGCTCACTCCTACCTTACCTGGTTTTCAGGGATATTCAATGTGCTAAAGCAGCAAGAAGCACAGCAAGGACCCTTGGTAAATGTGATCTCCCTGTCACTCTCTATGACCTGGCCCTCTCCCAGACCCCATGACTGTAAATCCCGTGGGAAAGAAAACCAAGTCTTGACTCTTCCCCTGAGGTTTCCGAGCCTTGTGTTTCTGGCCCTTTCTCACGCCATCTCCCTCACAGGCCAGAGCCCAGGAAGTGTGTATTTCAGAAACTCTGCCCCTACACACAGCCCGATAACCTCACGGTGGCAAGACTGACAGTTGGGGCAAGGCAGCCCCACCCCCTCCCAGCGTCCTGTGCTGGACGTGGAGAGGGAGGACAGTTGGCTCCCCTCACCCTGCTCCCATCTTCTCTGCTCCCTAGTCCCTAGGCCCAGCTCGCCTCAGATTCCGGGCCTCTGAAATCATTGCTCCAGCCCACCGGACTGGGCCCCAGGCCAGCTCCTCCAGCCCTAGGCTTGCCGGCAGAGTCTTCGCCTTTGCTCCCTGAAGACTAATCACTGTCCTGTCAGCTTGGCCCTCTTCCCCTGTATTATTGTACAGAAATAGCCCTGGGTCCAGCTTCCCCTCCCTCCCTTCTGGCGCGCCCTGCCAGAGCTTCACTGCTGGCCTCTTCCATTTGTGTTTCCTCCTCCTCTCCCTTAGCTTTTGTGGCTGTGACTTGACCCTTGCCTGCTGGAGCCAGGCACCAAATAGAGTCTAGTCCTCCTCTCCAAGGACTGGTGGATGCATGGTAAGGAAGTGTGGTAGCTGTTGCAAAGCGTCTGCCAGAGGGTTAGGGGTACATAGAGCTCATGTATGGTCACTGAGCCATTGCTCTTGGCCGAAGAAACCACTTGGCTTTCTTCTACTCCTTCTAGGTTGCCTCGTCTACTCTCCACAGACAGGACAGAATGGACACTGAGTTGTTCCTTGGCAGAGCAGGCTATCTGGAGAGGTATAGTGACAGTTAGCAGTGTGTGTGTGTGTGTGTG
>LZPO01000002.1:163256-186045 GCA_001675575.1 Neotoma lepida | reverse complement strand
CCAAGGAGCTCCGGGAGTCTAGAGCCCCACATGAAGTCATAGCAACAGGCAAAGAGTCCAGGGGCTGATGATGCCAGGCAACAGCAAGAAGTGGCAGGACCCCAGTGTGAGCTAGGATAGTGGTGTGGACTCCAGTCCTGAAGGGAACTAACAAAGGCAAGACAGAGAGTCTGGCAGCTGCACAGGTCACCCAGAGGCTAGAAAGGTTGCCTAGTGACCAGAATAGGGAGTGGCACACTGAGTAGTGGTTACTGCTATCAGGGAGTGCCTAGAATCAGGGACAGAAAATTGGATTCAGATCGTAGCAAGCAGGATAGGTCTGTGGGGATGGGGACAGAGAGGTCTCAGATGTTGAAGCTGGCAGGGTGGGCCTGAGTTTGGCCATGTCAGAATGAGTGACAGGGCTAGGCTTGAAGGAGAGGTCATGGAAATAAGCCCCACCTGAGTGAACACTTAAGGGTCAGGTACTGTCTGTCTGTCCTCAGTGCTTTACATGGGTGCATTCATTCCCTCCGCACGTGACTGTTACAGCCCACAGGAGGTACTATCACCCTTGCTGTTTTTAAAATGAGGCAATCAAGGTGTAGAATGATGAGGTTGTGCAGAGCCATACAGTAAACAGAAGAGTCCAGACTCGAGCACAGCAAGCTTGGTTCTACAGTTTTTGTTAAACCTCTGCTTAGAAAAATTAAGTATAATGGCGTATACTTAAGAAAAATGCCATAATGAAGCTTATTGCTGTGTCTGCTAACTTTAAAAATGAATTTTTTAAAACCCTCGTTGAGGGGCACAGTAGGTGTTCAACTCTGAGGACCAAGTTGAGCAGATTACCCAGAGTTCATCCTCTGGTGGACAGGTGGACAGGACAGAAATTCTGGAAGCCAGGCTCTGTCACTCATACTCTGTATGTAGGATCATAGGCAAGCCACTTCTCCCCAGAGCCTCTGTCTCCTCATACATAAAATGGGCCAGCAGGGCTTCATAAGAAAGTACCTTTTAACAGATGTGGTGGTGCATGGTTGCAATCTCAGTATTTGGGAGGCTGAAGGAGGATCACAAGTTTGAGGCCAGCCCGGACTACATAGTGAGACCCTGTCTGAATAAAAGCAAAGGAATGAACTTTTCCTTGTTTCCCGAGAAAAACTCCAGTTGAGCTCTATGTTGTTGGCAAGCTGTCATGAGGTCATCATAGGTGGCAGAGAAGATAAGACCTGGAGCTAGCATTAAGGAAGGGGTGGGGCTAGAGTTAAGGAAGGGGACTTGGGGCCTTTGGGGAAGCTTTCATACTCTCCAAGCCTTCCCTGAGTGTGGATGAGGAAATTCATTGTCTCCCCCAATCCTTCTAGTAATTTCTCAAATTCATCATTCCTTGCTAACAAGAAGGAGCCAGACCACAGTGGTTTGGAGCCAGGTCAGACCCTCATTGCAGCATTAGGGGGCTCTGCCCAAGTCTGTAGCATGATCCTCTTTCCCAGGACACCCCTCTGTGGTCCCCACTGTCCTCCATCTTTAAGCCAAATCGTTTCCCCCTTTAGAACCCCCAGCCTTGAGCCTTGCTTCTCTGGATCTGGCGGATGAAGGACCCTTTGCGCCAATCCTGTACATTTAATGGAACCAGCAAAGAGGGCAGAGGCAAACAGGAAGACAAGGTAGGGAGGATTGCAGTGGGATAGGAACAGAGGCAAGTCCCTAAAAGAAGGGCTCTCTCCTGCTCTCCTTTTCCCTGCCAGAAGAGCCAGGCAGCCTTGGCTGGGTGACTCTGAGTCACAGTTAAACACTTCCCTTAACCAAAATAGGCATATGTTCCTTGGTGGGTTCAAATCCAAGCTCTGCATCTTCCTAGCAGTATGCCCTGGGCAGGGAACTTGCTCTTCTGAGGATGTGTCCTCCTCTCTGCAACTGTTGCACACATATAGTATATGTCTCTGGCTTGCCATTGACTTTAAAGGACTCATGTGTGCAGAGTCTGGTACAGTGCCTGCCTTCAGAAAGGCTATTATTATTGTTGTGGGTACCAGGCCTTTGGGGTCTGGAAGCACTAATTTGCCTTCTGATATAAGTAGGTGGAGTGGAATGGTTACAAAAGGGGGCCAACAGTACCCGCCTTCGTGGCCAGAAGATCTCTGCATCCCTCTGGCCTGAGAAGCATAGAGCTAGTTGTCTTGAACCAGGCACTGGACCAGGACCTTGAGCATCTTCCTCCTCCATACTTAGGTGCCAATACTCCCCTGCCAGGGGCAACCTTCGGTCTCGCTCCTCCCATCTATATGTAAGTTTATGAACCTTGTCCAGGCTCTGTGGAGTCCTGCACTCCACAGGCCTGTTTTCCAGAGCCTTAGGGAGTGAAAGCAACCTGAGCCCCTGAAGATGGCCAGGACATGGGGGATGCGGGGCCCTGTCTGGGAGAGAGACAGGATGGAAAAACTAGCTACTCCTTTCATGGCAGCCCAGGTCCCAGCCCCTGGCCCTGGCTCTCTGGGTAATAGCCATGGCTCTAGTTACTTCTCCTCCTTCTGTTTCTACCCAGGAAGCCTTGTCTCCCAGCTGGCCTGGCATCAGACACCAGAAGGTGTTCCTCCCATGGTCACCAACTGACTCACAAATTAGGCAGTGACTGAGAAACAGCTGTATGAGAGATTCCTCCTAGAGACTAGCCCAGTTGGGACATCCTGTCGTTTCCATGCAGCCTGCAGAGAAGAGCAGTCTATGACTTTGCCACAGAAATCTGGCTGTTATCCCCATCCTAAGCCTGCTACTTCTGCTTTTAGTTGGTGTTCTTCAGGACTCGCGATCACTTATTGGTCACTTTCTCAACCCTGTCCATTGGTTTCACTCTGTTTCTTCAACATTAGAACTGAGAGCCACCTCAGCTTACGTGACTTCTGGATTCACCCACACAGCAGCACACCATGACTGGACCCATAGGTGCCATTGCATTGTGAGCTCCTAGAAGCCTGAGCCTGGCTTCCCAGCTCTGTAGCTCCGCCCTTCACCCAAATTCTGGGTATGCTGTGTAGCCCAAAGCTTCTTGTTCTCATCCCACACACTTTTTATCCTTTAGCTCCATGCTCAAAATACATCCAGACACCACCCACTGTGCTGAGCCCACGTTAGCCTTCGCTTGGGTCACTGCAGAAGCCTCTCAACAGTTTCTTCTCAACTCTGCAGCCTGTCTTAACACCACCCAGTCAGATCCACATCCATCTTCTGTGCCAGACCCTACCATGGTGCCGATTTCATGCACAGCATATGCTGGAGTTCTTCAATGGCCACACATAGCCCTACAGGATGCACTGCTTTAGTTCTCTTCTCCAACCATCATCCATTGCTCCAGCCAGCCAGACTGGCCTCCTCCCTGTTCTCCTAGTACATCAATATGTCCTCACCTTAGGGCCTTTGTAGTCCCTGTGGCTTCTACCTGCAATGCCCTCCCCTTTGGATAGTTGCACAAATAATTGCTTCACCTCCTTGGAGCCTTGGCTTAGTGTCACCTCCTCATTGAAACCCTCCTGCCATCCCCATTCCCCTCCCCCTCCCCGCCATCCCCACATCCTTTCCTTCCTTTAATTCTTTACTTTATGATCTACTATTCTGTGCAACCACTTTCTTATCTGTCACCTCCGACTTGGCTATCAGCTCCATGAGTACACACATTGTGTTGGCTTCCAACTGTCTCCTCAGTGGCCAGTGCCTACTCTCATGCCTGGCATATGTCAGCCACCAAAAGGAAACAGTCCCGGTGACTCTGGAGCCCTGCTCAAAGCAGGGTGGTCAAGGCAGACTCCGATCTTGGCACTCAGCCCCTCACTGCCCTTGTTTTTCTTGTCTGTAGCTGAACAGGGCCTTATTGTGGGTCCTTTCTGGAGAGTTCCACGGCAGCATGGTGTATTCGAAGGCTCTGGCCTCTAAGCAGGAGTCCAAACCACAGCTCCCCCCACAGTCTTGTCCCCACCTTACAGTAGGAGAGGAGGGGTTTGAACACAAGGATGTGTCTGCACCTGATGCTGTTGACCTTCCCTAGTCTGCAGACAACAAAAGGGCTCTGGCACCCCTTTAGAGTTGGTGCCACCACCCCCGCCTTGATTATAGTTTAAAGGGCTGGGCAGGAATGCCTGGCTCCAGGGCCTTTGCTCATGTGACTGACAAGCACTGTCTGGCCAAGCCAGGGACCTAAAATTACAGCCCAGCACTGGCATGAGGCCCTTGCCCACTCCCGAGGGCAGGCTGAGCAGAAGTGCCTTGAATTGAGGGCTCTGTAAGGAAGGCCCATGGGCACTGAGCAAGGGAAGGAGGGAGGAAGGACGACAAGGGAGGCCAAAGAGAGTAGAGAGGAATGGAGAGGGAGAGGACAGAAGGAGTGCACACTAAATGGACGCTCTGGCAGCTCTTCATAGGTAGCTGCAGCTGAGTGTTTCTCAGATGACATTCTTTGAAGTGCTCCAAGACGCTTCCAGAAGACCAGACTTGGTATCTGCTTCAGTGCGGAGCTTTTCCATAAAGTCTTGCTGCAAGGTTTCTGCTCCTAAAATGGGAAGGAAGGGACTGAAGAAAGAGGAGAGAAGGGAAGAAGGGAGGAAGGGAAGGAAAAGGAGAGGAGAAGGAGGTGTGAGCAGACCGAAGGGGGTGTACTGGGGCATGGATTCTATACTACTGTTTACCACTGCCCTGGTACAGGGAAATCAGTGTGGGAGCTACAGGTGGGGCTCAGTCAGCTGCTTTCTCTCTGCACCCCAACCTTTCTTGAGGGTCTGTGGGCATGGAGAAACACAAAAGCAAAGCAAGGTTCACTGCTTCGCCTGAAGAGGGACATTAGAGATGTTCTGATATTCTGAGAAGCTGAAGGGCCTGTGCATATGCTTCTGGGGTTCCACCAATAATCAACCATTTCCTACCAACTTAGAAAAATGGAACTTTCTGCTTGTTTTTGTATTCTCTGTGGCTCAGTGGGGTCCTAATAAAGAACGATTTTCCGAAAGATGAGGACTGCAGCTGTCCACTACACTCTTGGTGGACAACTAGTGAGGGCAGTGCCAAGGCCACGGTGACAGTTCCACATCCTCCATTGCCCACGTCTCACCTGACGCCTGCTGGTTGTGGTAGAGGAAGTGCCTTTGGAGGAAGATGGAATCTTGGAGACTTTAGGTCAGGGGAGCATTGGATTCATCTCTGTGATGCACTCTGCAGAGGACTGGCTGGAGATACAGAGGTGAGTCAGGCTGAGGCAGAGAATACTGGATGGAGTAAGGCAGGATGCAGTTGGAGGAGTTGAGGAATCCTGGCTAGCCCTACAAGGGAGGTTCCTCAGCACCGTGGTTCTTGCTTGCTGGCCGGCAGGCCTGGCTGGTCCCTCCAGCGTTGCCATAGTGCTCTGTGGGTCTTCCCAGCAGCCTGCCAGGCGGAATGCGGCCTGGATGGTTTCCCAAGGAATGTAATCAAGATGTAAATGGGGGGCCGGGAGGAGCTGGTCGATAGGGTTGTCACCTCCTCAGGCCTGTATGAAGCTGGCCTGGACTGGCCTAACCGGGACAATCTCCTGGTTGGGCTCTGCTGTGGGACAGAGTGGCTGTTGAGTGCCAGTTTCCCCTCCTGGTGGGCTCTGAGAGATGGGCAATGCCTACTGGGGCAACAAGTCCTGAGGTCTTTGGCTGGCCCTCTTAGCCCACCTCTTTCCCTGTGAGCCAGCCAGGCAGATGTCTCTCTAGGTTTGGGAATTGGGCTGGGGACATCTGGCAAAGATTTGCAGGGGCTTCAGTTCAGCTTTGCCTTATTAATAGAGTTCAAAGGAAAGCTCCCAGAAGGCTCAGCTCTCACAAGCCCAGAGACACAAGCAAGGATGGCCCCAACCAGGATTGCTACCTTGGGTATAGACCTAAGCCCTCTGGGATGAAGACAACGTGTCACAGTTCTGGCTGAGGTAGAGGAACTAAGCATCACACAAGTAGCCCTTTCCCCTTCTGTCAGTGGCTCAGTGTCCTTCACCTGCCTGTTCTCCTCTGAGCCACTGCTCTGAAGAAGCTTTACAAGCCACCTTGAGCCATGATGTCGGGGCCATGGTGCTGCTTCTCCTACATTCCCAGGCCCTAGAGCAAGCATGGCTTGGGTCTGAGTTACCAGCATGAATTTGCTAGTACCATCCCAAATCTCTTAGTGTCACACAAAGAAACATTAAAGTGAGATTCAAATACTGACATGTTGTCACGTGAATGTCCGAGGCCTTTCTGAAGCATTCCAACAAGGCATCAGCATTTGGGTTATTTCTGTGTTCAGGTCTCTTTCACCTAGTAGATGTTCTGGTTCCAGGCAAGTCAAGCCCTTTCCCTTGGATTCCATTTTCCTCATCTTCTAGATGAACGACTGTAGGCTGAGATGCAACTCAGTGGTAGAGTGTTTGCCTGGTCCTATCCCCAGCACAACAAGGCAACAAATGAAGAACTACATTAGTGCCTGATTCTAACCCTTGAGGTCACCTCTGATAGTGAGAACCTCTGCAGATATCACACGGGGTTTTCCAGGCATGGGGTATGTGTTTCAGCCACACGAGGTCCTCTGACACTTCAGCCCTTCCTCTAGAGCAATGGTTCTCAACCTTCCTGAAGCTGTGACCCTTTAATACAGTTCCTTATGTGGTAGCCTCAACCATAAAATTATTTTAGCTGCTACTTCATAACTGTAATTTTGCTACTGTTGTGGATCATAATGTAAGTACCTGATATGCAGGATAGCTGATGTGTCACCCCTGTGAAAGGGTTGTTTGACCTCCAAGAGGGTCACGACCCACAGATTGAGAACTGATGCTCTAGAATCTACAGTGAATGGAGCCATCACTTCTGCAGGTCAGTTGATCTTGACTCAAATCCTGTGGAAAAGTCACTTTTCCTTTCACAGTGTCCCTTCTCTGTCCTGAAAGGAAGTTCCTCAGCTGGGACAACAGTTAAGCAGTAGACTACTTGCCTGGCCTGTGCCAAGCCATGGGTTACATCCACAATGTTACAATAAATATAGAAATAAATGAAATAGAGAAAAAAAATGCCACACAGAATAAGTAATAATGAATGTTGTGGCAGACCTTTAAAAATAAAATGCCGTATGCATATATAAAATGAAATTAGAAACAAAACTGTCTAGGGAGACAAAGGGGCCAAACTGGAGGGCAAGGGTCACAGGAGGGAATGCATTGCTCCAAGTGCAATATATATTTGTGTAAAATGAAAAATTCTGAAATTCAATTTAACAATAAGACAAGGTGAAGCAACTGAGACCTCCCTTCTTATCAGTTCTGAGAAGCGCACGAGGCTCGTGTGCAAGCTGTGGAAATAAGTGTGTACAGGAGCTGCATGTGGGAACAAGAACAGGAGACCAGGCGCTGCTCAAAGGCGAGCTTAGCACGCCTAGAGACCTGACTCAGGGGAGAGTAGCAGGCAGGCTTCCCTGTCCTGAGGAGAGAGGGCAGCACTGGCCTAGGGCTGAAAAGGGTTTCTTTCTGCTTGTGCTGGTGGCAGCGGGGTGCCCACCTCCTGCTGCTGCCCAGAATACCAGTGCCTCCCCTGACCAAAGTGGCCTCTAGCTTGGCCTCACCCTGCCTGAGATCAAAGAGGATGTGGCTGGCTCCAGGCTGCCAGTGCCCTGCCTACTGCGCTGGTTTCCCCGTATTTGTTCAGTCTCTCCGTTTCAGCACCAGTCAGGAAGGCACAGGCAGAGAAGGGACCAAAAGGAAAGGAACCATCTATATGCCACCTCTTGACTGGTCTTCTTCCAACTCCTCACTCTCTCTGTCCCTTCTTTGTTGCCTTTGTTCTTTTCCAATCTGCAGGATGAGTTCCCAGGGCCTCTGCCTCCACTCCCGTCTGAATTTTCTTCACCCTTTGGGTTCCTGGGTGGGTTGGTACCTGGCCTTTCCTTGGAGGGAGGGCATGGGAAGTGGTAGCTAGTATTGCTCCAGAGACTCAGTCAATCTGGGATAACATGAATTTGTGTGGTCCACCCACACACTCCAAACAACAAGAGGGGAAAAAAACCCAACAGCGTTTTTCTAGTCCAGGGTAGGCACTCAGGAAATATTCCAGCCCACCTTCTTCACAGTTTCCTTTGCTGGGATCTTGGCACCTGAACCAAGGATTAAATTTGGTTAAAGCAAGGATTCCCCTTTAGGTTAGAAAAAAAAAATCTAAGGTCTAGAAGCTGAGGCAGGAAGATTGTGAGTTCAATGCTGGGCTGGGCTCTATAGCAAGGTGCAAGGCCAGCTTGGGTTACATAATGAGTTCCTGTCACAAAAAAAGAGAAACATTTACATAGGTGTTGCATCAAGGTATCGTTGGTGTCTTTCTGCCAAACTCCTGACTTCCTTTCACATGTAGCCACCAGCTCCACATAGGGCTTCCTCAGAAGTCCCAATCCTCTGTTGAGGGTGCAGGGCATGTTAGGAGTATCATCCTTTCAATAGGATTTAGGGCTATGTGCCAGGCACTGGACCTTCTGAGCTGACATAAACATGGCTGCCTTGTGGAGCTTCCAGGACAGCGCAGGATTCCCAGACTAAGTGGTGGTGCTTGTGGGGTGAGCACTGCTAATGCAAGCCCGAGTATTCTCACCAGAGAAAGTGGACCCAGTGAGTCTAGAGGAAATAGTATTCACGCTGAAGCTTCCAGTTTGCAGAAACTAGACAGCAGAGGTTGGGAGTCAGTTCTGTGTCCTAACCATATTCATGATGTGCCAAATTCCATTTTCACTGTCTTACAGGTAACAGCTCTCTAGTGTTCTTAGTCACACTAAGGGCAAGGAAAAGTAACAGCTCCAGTGGTCAGATGAGGTCACTGAGGCTCTGAGGAGTGAAGGGAGAGAGTAAAAGCAAAATGGAATCCAGGCAACGTAGCTCTAGAGCCTGAACTCTGTGTTAAATGCCCCCTAAACCTCAATAACACAAGAGAAGGAAGGAGCTTAAGGGGAGTGGCCTCATTGGCAGCAAGCTTAGAAAAGTACATCCTGGCAGGGTGGGCAGGCGGCAAGGATGGAAACAGGGCATCCAGTGAGGAAACTGCTCCAAGGGTTCACATGAACCATGCTTAGTGACATGGACTAGATTAGTGGTGGTGGAGTGAGGTATAGGAGATGGATTGGGGATGTTTCGAGGCAGAATGGACAGGACTAATGGGAAAATGTATACAGAACTTTTCAGGTTACTGCGTACTTCTACAGGCAATGTTGCCTTTATTGCGCTCAAGACCTGTGTTCAATGGCTAAAACAAGAATCTGTGTTCTCCTTGTTCTTACAAGTAAGAAAACTGAACCCCAGAGAGGGGCAGAAGGTTGTTCAAGATCACAATGACAAATGGGCATGTGTTCTTGAGTGCTTGTGGGGGTGCCTGCACCCATGCAATCATGCATGGGAGCATGTAGTGTGCAGGTACAGGTGTGTGAATGCACACATGCATGCAGATGTGTGCAGACATGTGTGAATATATGTATGAGTGCTTTGTGCAAATTTATGCTTGCATCCTGTGTGTCTGCTACAAACTTAGGTGAGTGTCTGGACTGTAGACTGGGACCTTGGTGGGTGGCTGAGTGTGCAGGAAGAGTGCAATTCCATCTGAGCTCACAGGTGAAGACAGGACCACAGAGGAGGCACAGGCATGACAACCTACACAGCATGCTCCCCTGCACCTGAGTTTGGGGTGAACGTCGACTCGTGGATCCATCAGAGTACAGCTCCAATTATTGAGCACTTTTCACATTAGGTTCTGTGTTCAGTCTGCACATGCATTTTGTCAGCCCACCCTTAGAATCCTATGAGGTGCCCATGATCTCCACTAGCAGACTAGGAGACAAAGGGTGTGTAACACGCTCAAGGTCACACAGCTGATAATCTAGTGGAGTCAGACTAGGACACTTGTTTTTAAGCCCTGGATATACTCAGGAACATCAGCAGACAGGCACAGAGCAGCAAAATGAGTTAATATTCCAGGGTAACCTCTGACAAAAGGCTTGGGGCACAGTGCGTGGACCCAGAAGAATGGGCAACTCAGTGCCTACTCCTTCTATCTGGGCCCGAGCCCTGACTCTGCTGCTCCTGAGACTGGCTGTCTCAAAACTTGATCAAGTTTCCGGCCTCTCCGGCCTCTGGCCTCCAAACTCCAGGCTTTAGGCAGCTAGTGAAAATTTATGGCTTGAGAAAGTTCTTGCAAGTCCAATCCCCACATCCCCCTCTCCAACCTTGCATGGTTTATCAAGACATCCTCCTCCTTCTCCTCCTGCTGTTGCAGCCTCTCTTCTCACCCTCCCTCGGCCCTTTGTCTCTGGCCACAACTATCCGTTCACTCCCCCCTGCCTGCTGACCTTGCCCACCACACAGCACAATCTCCAACTGCAGAGGGCTTTCTGTCTCTTTCAGTCACTCTTATGACCATGGGAGCTGAAGCAGGAATGTGACTGCCAGAGAGAGAGTGCACACACCTGCTGTGAATCCAGCAGCCATGGGGCAGGCCCATGCAGGGTAGGGGCTAGGCAGCTGGGATCTGCTTGATTGAGGCCCTGAAAATATATGGACAGTGCCCGATTTCACAACTCTAGGGCCAACATAAGGCCACTGTGCATACCACAGTGAATACGAGAATAGCATTTGCAGCATGAAGGGGCCTGTGCATAATGTGTGTATATTTGAGCACATACATTGCTCTTATAGCTTTCAGGCTGTAATTTGGGCCTTAATTTCAGAAAAAAAAGCTGTATGTCCTAGTCAAGACAGATAGGATGTTAAAATGGTCACAAGTATTGACTTAGGGCCAGACAGCTATTTGTTAGTTGTGTGGCCTGGAACCATTATGTCACCTTTGTGTGCCTCACTTTTCTCCTCTATAAAGTGAGGGCGATAAACATAATACCTACTTCAAAAGGATCATGAGGAATATAAGAATAAAAATGTTTCTGAGAGTACACGGTACACAGTAGATGCTCAGGGCTATTCCTATATGAATGAAGGAGATGAAATTCTTATTGCCTGGGCTCCTGACACATAGCCAGTGTAGGACTCGGCCCTTTATATGTATTACCACAATTAATTGTAGCACTTAGAATGATGCATGGCCCAGTAAATTCCCCGTTCCTATTTGCTGAGTAGATGAAGGAAGTCTCAGAAACCTCTGTGAAGTAAGGAAGATTACAGATAGGAAGCAGGAAGGTTCAAGTCCCAGCTAGAATATGCCCAAATGCCTGCATACTTGGGTCTCAAGCGTGTGTTTTCAACCATTTCAGTAAATCACACAGATGGTGAGAAGTCATGAAGGACTGGCACTGCTGGGCGTGACCACACACACCTGCAATCCTAATGCTTGGGAGGCTGAGCCAGGAGGGTTGCTTCAAACTCAAGGCCAACCTGGGCTAAATACTGAGGCCAAGGGCAGCCTGGAGCTATATAAGGAGGCCTTGTTTCCAAAACCTGTTTTTAATAAAGCACTTACACTTTCTGCACATATGTGGTGAGATGCAATCTTGAGCACATGTGTCCACCTGCCCCTTACAAGGTGGAGGAAGACAAGGCAAGTCTGGATTGGGAAGGGACACCAGCTTGCCGGCCTAGGGCTAAGATGACTGGAGAATTCAGCCTGGAAACTGGGTCTGATATTTCCCCTGAACCTGGGGAAGGAATCAAGGACCCAACTTATCTCCACCCCAGAGAATTCCAGAACACATGGGATCTTTGGATTCTACAAGAATCTCAACCTCCAAGTAGGCTCAGACAAGACAAGGGTTTCTGATATGATGCTAGGGAAATGGATGCTACATTAGCTTGCAGTTGGAGCAATCCAGGCTTAGAAATGTCACAAAACCATCTTCAAGTACTCCCTGGCTAGAAGGGCCATGCAAAGGAGAGAAGGCAAGAACTAGGCCCTGTCCACTCTGGGAGGAAAAAAGTCTCACTCCCAGGCAAGGCCACATACTGGAGAGTGGACCTAATGGTTTTCCATGACCATGCAGGCCAGTTCTAAGAAGAGAGAAGGAGAAAGGCAGAGGCAAGGAGCCTCACTTCCATCCAGAACACACTTAGACTTGCCAGGATCCCTGAAAGTGCTGCCTGGATCTGGCAGCCTGTGCAAGGCTGGACCTGTTCTGGTCCGTGTTTGCTGAGTCACACTTCCACCGAGGAAAGATGCTTGGGATTGGAGACACAAGAGAGGGATTTGACATTGGTCACACTTGGCCCCCATTCCAATATTCCAGGCAACAGGATGTTTTTTAGCTTGTCCTATTTTGCTGTCTATTGCTGTGATCAACACCATGACCAAAAGTAACTTGGGGAGGAAACGGTTTGTTTCATCTTACAGCTTACCATCCATCATGAAGGGAAGTCAGCGCAGGCACTCACAGGAACCTGGAGGCAGGAACTGAAGCAGAGGCCATGGAGAAATGCTGCTTACTCACTTGTGTTCCATGGCTTTGCTCAGCTTGAATTTTTATACAGCTCAAGACCACCTTCCCAAGGGTGGCATCACCCACAGTGATATAGACCCTCCCATACCAACCAATCAAAATAATGCCACACAAACTTGCCTGCAGGTCAGTCTGATGAGGCATTGCGTTTTCAATTGAATTTTCCTCTTCCCACATGAACCTAGCTTGTGAAAAGTTGACAAAAAACTTACCAGTACAATCATCCCCTTGTCAACTTGACACACAAACTCATCACTACTAAATCATAACCTTTCTTTTCCTGTTTATTTCCAAGATCTCATGATGACATCACAATGTAAAATATAGTATAACTTTAGAATCCCCACCATCTTTAAAAAATTAAAAAAAAATTTCAGTCTTTTTAAAATATCCAACATGTCTTTAAAAGTCCAAAGTCTTTTAACTGTGGGCTCCTATAAAATAAAAAATAAGTTACATACTTCTTATTCCAAGAGTGAAGAATCAAGTCACCATTAGATCAAGGCAAAACCAAAATCCAACAATATAAATAGCTCAATGTCCAATGGCTGGGGCTCATACATGATCTTCTGGGCTCCAAAGGACTTAGACAGCTTCGCCTCTTAAGCACATGCAGCTTGTCACTCATGTTGGCTCTGCTCCACAGTTGTTGCTGTCCTTGGCTGTCATCCCACAGTCCTGGAATCTTCAACATACTGGGGTCTCCACCGCAACTGAGGCAGCACCTTCACCAATAGCTTCTCCTTGGCTCTTGAGGGACTCTGACACTGCCTCATGGTGGCAAGCTGAAGCTTCTTGGAATGACCCCTTCAATAATGGGACTTCTACTGCAACTGAGGCTGTGCCTTCACCAGTGGCTTCTTCTGGCCCCTTACAGTGCCAAGCCTCAGCTTCTCTCCACGACCTCGTCAATCTTATGGCTCTCATGCTGCCAAAACAAGTAAACTGAGGAAGACTCTTACACATTATCAGGTTCAGCTACTAGCTTGAAAGACAGTCTTGGTGCTCTCTGGACTACAACTCTGTGTGCTGACATGGAGGAAATACTTCTCAGAAGATTTCAATTCAGTGATGCTGGTTTTTTTGTTAATTACAGCTGAGTTTTCATCCATAGATGACCAGAAACCACACATTCTTAATACAAAATATTGTATGAACAGCCCTGCTAAAGTCTTTGTTTCCCTCTGAAACTTCACAAGCCCGGCCTCCATCTCATGCATTGTTCTCAGCATTCTTATCTTCAAAGCTCCTACCAAACAGTTCAGTAAGCTCTAAGCATTTAACAGCTTTTCCAGCCCAAAGTTCCACAATCCTCCCCTAAACAGCCTGGTCAGGTCAGTCGCAGCAATACTCCATGAAGCAGTTTCTTACCTAGTTTATTTCATATTGATGTGATAAAGCACAAGTGACTTGAGGAGGATAGGGTTTACTTCAGCTCACAGTTTATAGTCCTTCACTGAGGCAAGCCAGGGCAGGAGCTGAAGGCAGGCACCCGGAGGCAGGGACTGAAACAGACGCTGTGGAGGGGTGCTGCTTACTGGTTTGCTCCCCAACTTACTTTCTTCTATCACCCAGGACCACCTACCCTGGGATGGCACCTCCCACATGGCAAGGACCTCCCATATCAATCTTTAATTAAGAAAAGGCCCTGCAGACTTGCCTACAGGCCTGTCTGATGAGGCATTCTCTCAATTGATGTCCCCTCTTCTGAGACAAACCCTAGTTTGTGTCAAGTTGACAAAAACCTAACCACCACACTGCTCAATACTTTCCCCCTGCAAGGTCCCTGTGATAACTCATTCCTCAGAGGGTCAATGCCTGATGGAGCATCAAGGATGAAGGCTTCTGCTCCGTATACAGGCATGGAGTGGCTGGGCTGGGAGGTACCTTGAAGCCTGTTGGCCACCTTCAGTGTTGTCTTTGTAGCATAAATGGACCAAGGACTTAGCCAAGGACAGATAAAGTTGCAGAAACTAAAGCTGGCAGCCAGGCCTCCCTAGTGCAGGCTATGACCTTCCTGTTTCCACAATCCACTACTCCCAGTGCTGAAGTCCTGACCTCAGTGCGCAGTCAGTCTAAGCTCCCATATCCTAGCCCCCTGACCCACCAGGAGAACATGGGAGCAGCATGGACTCCTGCAATCCTGGCCTATCTCCTCCCTGAGCAGAGCGTTCCTCCAGCTCCTCTTCTCTGTGGAGATGAAGAAATGGAAGCAGGCATAGTACTGCTATACTGTGTATCAGGGTCAGCACTAAGCAGTTTGCACACAGGAAGGAGCTCATGTCAAATCTGCTAGACGCTGAATACTACAACCAAGTAAGCTGGGGAGTGCAGTGGAGCTAGAATGCGCTCCAGTGAGTGCTCTTTCTGCTATAACATATGTTCTGATGACTTTGGCTGATAGTTTTGAAATGTCGAGTTGTGCATGTGCCCAACTTCCAGCTGGCACTCACCTGTGTCACATTAGGTCACAGAGCAGCAATTCTCTGCAACTGAGACCAGGTTGCCAGTTTGCAGCTACAAGGGCAGTGTTGTCCCTGTGGGAATCTCCCAGGAGCCAGCTGATTCCAAGTCTTCAGGGAACTAACATTCTGAAATAACCACCCTTGAAACAGGGGCATAGGGCCAAATGCCAATAAGGTCCCTGGTGGTTTTTTCCAGTTTTACTGTAGAGGCAGGTCTCTTCCAAGTTGTCTTTGAAATCAGTGTCACTTCTGTCACTGCACTGCTAGCAGGCTCCATGCAAGGGGCTTCATTCAGCAGGAGTCAGAAAAGTAGAGGGTTGGACCTAGTTCTATGGAAGCAAGATGTTCCAGACCTAGAGAGAATACCACTCTAGCAGGCCTGGCCCCAAAGCCTGCTGCCAGTAAGAAGTGGCTCTGGCTGGTGGGAGAAGGGAGATAACTGAAACAGCAGGTGGCTAAAGAACACCTCCAGAGGAGGTTAAGGTGTAAAATACATTTCAGTGTCCAAGGCAGTGAGAGGAATGTGGGCAGAGGCTAATATGATGAGTGGAGGCCTTAAGCCAAAATGGTATTTCATGTCAGAGTGCTGGCACCCATCCCAAGGGCTGCTCTTGAGAGATAAAAGCATGATGGGATGTAGGAAGAAGAGGGCAAGAGGAACTCAGAGCGCCACCACTAGCAATAGCCCAGGACACTGACTTCCTATGTGTGTCCCCGTAGGAGAGTAAGATGACACAAATCTCACCACACCTGAGTACAGTGCCACAGCATCTCCTGGAACAACACCTGGTCCCCACTCCATTCTACCCAGCTCCATTCTGAGCTTCCCAACCTATTCGTACTTACCAAGCTGCTTGTAGAATTTAGTTTTCCATAATCCTCAGGGGCTTTCACTGCAGTCATATATCGTGCAATGTTCTGGTCCATGGCAGCCCACATCCACAATGAGGTTCCCCAAAGATTAGAAGGGTGCTGAAAAATTCTTATCACCTCCTGACACCGTGACCATCATGGTGTTAGACACAGAACAACATATTGCTCACATGTTCTTGGTATGCTGATGTAAACAAACCACTGCTTGGCTAGTCGCATGCCAGTTACATGACAGTATATGAACACAATGATATACATGACTCCTGACCCCTATAATAAACAGTGCTACTGATTTGTGTGTTGTTTTCTGTGTATTTGTATTGTGCTTTTAGAATGTAATTCTACTTATAAAACAAGTTGGCCATAAGACAGTGTGCTATACTTCTACTAGGAAAGCTGCATGCCACGTTTGCTCACCATCTCTGGACTGCACTGAAGCCGAGCCTACTGATTATTCCAAATGACATTGTTTCAGTTTGTGTAAGTATACTCTGGGATGTTCACACAAAGGAAGTTGCCTAGTGATGCATGTTTAAGTTGTTAGGCAGTGGGTGATTGTTCTGCTCGTCTGCTATGCCGAGGCTCAGAGATGGGAAGTCATGTTGCTGGAAAGTGACTGAGGCTGAAATTGGATGCTGTGATCCTGTGTCCTCAAGTCCCTCTCTAGCACCTCTTCCTAGTAATCCTGTTAGGAGCAAACCCAGTCCTAAAGGTGCAGAACTCAGCCTGATGCTTGTCCTCTACAGAGGCTTGATAAAGGGTGACCTCTGCTCCACTGAAACTCTCTGTAACTTTTGTCCCTGTTTAGTGGGATCACAGCAACCTTCAGAAAGCCAGAGGACCTAGAGAGGAAGGGCCATGTTTGTAGAGCAGAAACTGGAATGGAGGCAGTAAAGGTTAGCCTCAGAAATCCAAGTGAAAGATTCTGGCTAAGGCAAGATTCTGTAAGGTCCAAAGTTCTAGCCCAAGTAACCAGAAGTGACGAAGGCTTGGGAAGGCTGATGAAGATGAGAAGAGAGACATTACGTGCAGGAAGCCTTGGGGTACTGTTCTAATATCATTTCTGTTTCGGTGACTAATGCCCTGATGAAACATAACGGGCGAAAGGGTTTATTTTGCTTACAATTCCAGATTACAGTAAGTCTATCATTTCTGGGAAGTCAAGGCAGGAACTCAAGAAACTAGTCACATGACACTCACAGTGAAGAGCATCCTCATCCCTGCTTGCTTGCTCTCAGCTAGCTTCTCACGTCTTATATGGCTCAGGACCCCTACCTAGGGAATGACGTAATCCATATAGGCTCCATCTTTCTCTATCAATCCACAACCAGGACAGTCCCTTGCAGATATGCCCATAGGCCAACCTGATCTAGATAATTCCTTATTAAGACTGTCATCTCAGGTGATTCTAGGCTGTGTTAAGTTGACCATCAAAGCTAACCATCACAGTTAGCATGAGGTTCAACTCACCCAGCGCCAATCAGACAGGTCCCCCAAGTCCCAAAGTAGGGAGAATGACAACATAGGAGGAATGGAATCCCCATCTTGGAGCTGAGGCTACTCCAAAAATGAGGTAGGCATTGGCCTGGGGAGATGTAGTAGCAAAGCCTGGAAGGAAGCTATGGTTGGAAGGGTGGTCAGAAGGCAGAGATGGTGACCTTCAGGAAGCTGGTTTGGTAGCTCTCATACCCACCAGGCCATCTTTCTCCCACTTCTACCATTCCCTTTCCTAGTTCACATCCATGGACTCATTTGGATTTTCCCACCTTAGGATATGGGCTGTGTTTGCTGTCCCCATTCACCAAAATAGGAAATGAATGCTCAAGGTCACCCCGCAGAGGGAAGGCCATGTCAGGAACTAAAATGAAGTGCTCTGCTCCTACCTACCCAGGGTCTAACACCACCTTACCTCTGTGGCACATAGCTTTCTTCTCTGCCAGAGATGCTCCAGAGCACTGGTCACTAACCCACTTGGCCCGTGCTGCCTGGTTGTGGGTAAGCACTGCTCACTGAGCCACCCTTGCATAGATGTACTATGAATGGCTTAGATATGCTTCTCTGCAGCTTCTGGAGGCATCCTAGGTGTCCTTTCTCATTTCTGCAGGATCACAGCATGCCCAGCTACTACCTTAAGCTTCTTGACTCCACAATCTACTGTCCTGTGAAATGCTAGGGAAAGTTGGGACAAGGCCTGGCCATCTCCTTCTCATGGAGGCTCTGTAATCTGGTCATTGCCAATTGAGGATGCTTCCCTCTGTGCCCAGTTGTGAAAAATCTTGCTTAGGTATACCCACTGGACCACTGTGAGCCTCACAGACAGTGGTAGTATGTTCATCCTCTGGACACAGTAAAACACCATGTCAGGCACAGGAACTATTGGGTCACTTTCTCTGGCCACAGCCTTCCATTAGCTCTGCCCTGGTTTCTCTGAAACGGCCTTTCCAAGCTTCCCCAAGAAGCTCCAGGGCCCAGCTCTGCTTCATCCTTCTGTGGGAATGGTTTCAATCATGGATGAGTGTGGACCCTGAAGTCCCTGGCAAGTGACCCAAAGCCCTGAGGGTGGGTTATTAGAATCCTTGGCAGGCCCAAGCCTAGGGACTGAGTAAGTAATGTCAGAGTAGATCATGCTTGCTGCAACCTAAGGACCTTGTACATACTCATCTCTCCTCAGAGACCACTCTTCCTTTCTGCACTTCTTTCCCTGGTTAAGACCTTCTTACCTTCAAATTTCTACTTTAGACACTGATGCTTCCAGCAAGGCTTCCTGATGCCCCATCTAGGTTGGATCCCTTATTTGGACTTCCATAGCTTTCTGACTAAATTATATTGCCACAGTCTTCTTGTCTTCTTTGCTAGATTGGGAGTCCTCCAAAGATAGCGCTGTTTAGCTACTAGCTAGCATGTGATCAATGATGGATGAACTTTTGGTGAATTAATAATGGTTCCCTCTGGCTGACTTGAGATTTCCTCTAAGAGGGCAAAGTGAGCTCAGGTTTTTTCTGGTCATCTCAAAGCTCAGCCTGGTGGGTGTCTATTTGGGCTATCCCTTCTACTGCCGCTACTGCCTTTTTTAAGCCAAGGCCTACCTCCATGCAGTGCTACCCACCCTGCTTCCCAGTAGGCTTAAATAAGCATTTGCCCACCCCTTGGAATTCTGATTCATGCCACCGTGAAAAACTTCCTTGTCTCAGGAAGAGTCTCTAAAACCACTTCCCAGACCCCACCTTAGTCTCTAAGTCCAATTCACAGGCTTCCTTTGGGACAGTGGCTCTCCAGGGGTGGTCCAAGGAATAGTGATGACTTGTGGGGCCTTCAAGTCACTTGGGGGCAGGTCAAAAATTTATGTCAAATACAAATGTTTGGTGGAGTGTTAGGGTCTTTGGAAGCATAATTCCCACAGCAGATTCAAATGTGCATTTAAAAACTCAGCTATGGCCAGTGTTTCAACACGGTCATGATAATGGTTATTTATCCAGTGGAGGGGTCATCAGACAATTTAGGATTTGGGAATATGCCAGGAAAAAATAGACAGCCTTGATTTGCAATTCTCTGATGATTAAGGATGTTGAGCATTTCCTTAAATGTCTTTCAGCCATTTGTAGTAGTGTAGGTGGACAGGTAGCCCAAGAGGCCTAGTTAACCAAAGACCAAGGGCAGCATTGGTTTCAAAATCATTTCATAAGCATCTCCCAAAGAGGCCACTATTGTCTCAGCAGTCCCGGGACTTCATTGCTCCCAGTCCAGACTGATGCCTCTTGGGTTAGGGCTTTGCATGATGCTTCCTTGTCCTTGGCCTCAGCTTCCAGCTTTCCTGACAACCCTTAAGACTGTGGCCCTTTGGGGATCTCCCCACCACTGGCTCCAGGCCAGCCAAACAGGCAGTCCTCCATCCACAGACACACAAACACAACCTGCATTCTTGAATAGCTGCCACCACATTGGACTCAGCCCCAAGGAGTGTGGAATGTGTTTCCCTGAACCATTACTGAGCCTAGAGGTGGGGGAGCATCTGCAGGGAAGGGGCTGAGAATAAAGTGATAGGTTGTGGAGGGAAGAAGTCTATGATTCCAAGGGCTCAGCCTAATGGAGGTAGAAGCCCTGAGACTGTAACCCTGGAGAGAAGGCATGCAAGGAACCATCAGGTCTGGATCTCATAGCCTGCCCCCATGGGCCTGCACTTTGAGGACACAGGGAAACAAGTACCAAGGCTCTTTAGGCACAGCTCTAAGACTCACCAATCAGAAACAGGGTAAGAACGGCTGGAATCAACATTAGAAAGTATAGAGAAACTGATCTCTGCTCCACCACAGCCTCCACCTTGGTGAGCGCCAGCATCCAGCCCTTAAGGCTCTTTTTCACATCAGATACATTGAGTGTTAGAAGCCACTTGTCACCCACTAATTATGAAAGACTTGAGGACTGCGAATTATTTCCAGTCTTTCCCTCTTTGGAAGAGAGTTTTTTTTTTTTTCTTAAATGGAAAAGGGATAGCAGAATTTATAGTCCCAGATGGAAAGGAGAAAACTCACTTCTCTCAATTTATCCTGCTAAGTACTGTGAAAGGCTTCGCACACTCTGCATCTGTATCTACATCTGCATCTCTATATCTATGCCTTGACCTATATGTACATGTCTCTGAAAAGTGGAGAGAAAGCTAAGGAACAGGGAACTCAAGGAACAATATGGTGGAGAGTTTCTTAGGGTCGAAAAATACTACATATAGAAACACCAATGGGAACGGAACAACCACCCTGCAAAACAAAACCAACCAACCAAACAAACAAATAAAACCCTCAGTCCCTACAAAAGTCTGCTTCCTGTTGCCAAAGACTAGAAAACAGGTGCATGCCGAGATAAAAAGCTATTAAACACTATTACTTCATTTTAGTTTAACCTAGAAAAACCTGTGGCTCCACCTCCCCCAAGAGCATAAATGCTGAGTTGGGAGCCTAGCCCTTCACCCTCATTGGACTGTAATATGGTTCCCCAGTCCATTTCATCTTGTCACACCCCTACTACTGAGTGGTACAAGGTCAAAGACCCCCCTCTTGGTGGAAACAAGGTGTTCCCTATTTCTTTGTCTGTGGAAATCCCTTAGGAGGTCTGAAATCCTATCTCTATCTACAGTAACAATGCACCAGCCACCTTGGAGCATAAAAATCAGAGTAAAAAATCTGGATTTTACTCCAACCTGGCAGTAAGGAAGTGCTATCCTCCTTCCCATACCAGCACACTGAGAGAGGAGTCCTAAAATAGAAGATTTCAGTGGGTCAAAATCCCATAATATGTTAAACGTCCAGATTTCACCTTTAAAAAAAATCACTGTCATACCAAGAACCCCAGGACGACTTTAACTTGAATAAGGAGAGCAAGTCAATGCATGCCCAAACTGAGTTGACACAAGGTGGAAATTATATAACAACCAAAATTCAAATGTTTGAAACAAAACTAAAGATCCAGAAAGTTGGTAAAGAAGCAGAAGATATATAGAAGAAAGCAAAATTGAAAACAAAATTGAGTAAGGAAACACACTGAATAAAATGTAATCTGATGAATAAACTTAAAAAAAAATGATGGGAACCATGGGAAGAATCAGTAAATTTGAAGACAGAGGGTTGACTATTACCCAGTGCGAATAGGAGAGATAAAATACAATGGAAGACACAATCACTACGAATTCTCCAATTCAGAAAGAGACACAAAGTGCAGACCCAACAAGCTGAGCACACACCAACTAAGAGATATTTGTTCAAATTTCTACAAACTAAAAACAAAGAAAACTAATGAAAGTAACAGTAGAGAAATACTACCTTCCTTATAGGGGGAATCAAGTCAGATTACAGCGTATGTTTCATCTGAAAACAGGGAAGCTAGAAGGAACAGGTGCAACATTTTAGGGTTAAACGAACTATATCCAGAGAAAATACCATGCAGAAATGATGGCATTTTCAGATGAAGAGACAAGAGTATTCGAGTATTTGATACCAATAGGCCTACAGGAAAGAAACAGTTAAGAGAGGGTCTGGAGGGTCTCAAAATTTAAAAAAAAATGGTAAAGGAAGAATATTGGGTTATCAGGAAATAAAGCATGCTGGGGAAAACATTTTTGAAGTGGGTAAAAATACTTGTCTTCCCTTTTCTTGAATTTTTAAATTATGTTAAATAGTTGATGGAAAATTATAACAATGTCTAATATAGCTCTCAACATAAGTAGAGGAAATATGTCTTGGAAAGGGGGTGTATAGTGAAACTTGAAAGAAATACTGTTTTTACATGTCTCTTGAAGTGATGAAATGTTGACTTTGGCACACAGTGACAAGAAGTGAATGAGAATGAAATATAACACATAAATATCTATATAATGCAGCCAAAGCTGTGTTGAGAGGGAAATTTATAGCATTGAGTGCTTACATTAGAAAAGAGGAAGCATATCAAAACAGTCTAAACTCACATCACATAATACATTAGAAAGAAAATGAGCAAGATGAATTCAAAGGTGAACAGAAAGTCATTATCCCATCCTTAGAAGGAGAAGGAGGAAGAGGAAGAGGAGGAAGAGGAGAAGAGGAGGAGGAAGAAGAGCTGAAACCAGAGCAACCCGTCTTAGACATACAGGAGAATATCACAGGGCAAACTACTGCCCCCAAATTAGGGACAGAAAGCACAGCTTATTGGAGCAGAAATGAACAGGAACAAACCTGGCTAGAACCAGATAGAGAATGCAGACTTGTGGCTGACAGACTGCTGAAAATATATCTTATTATATATTATTTTGTCGTATTTGGTTGTTATCTCTTAGAAGCCTGTTCTTTTCTAATGAGAGACAGAAAGGGAGTGGATCCAGAGGGGGTGAAATTGGGGAGGGACTGGGAGGAGCAGAGGGAGGGGAAACTATAATCAGGATATATTGTATAAGAAAAGATTCTATTTTCAATAACAGGGAAAAATGGGGAAAAAAAAGAAAAGAAAACTCAGTGTGACATTTAGAGATGAAAAGTCCATGGGGACCTAAGAACCACCACATAAAGAAA